>JASVER010000030.1:1539061-1569484 GCA_030449065.1 Oceanodroma leucorhoa
CTATATCTGACTTGTTCTCTTGAATAGTCTCCAGCAGGTGCCATATTTAATACAAATGCTTCTAGTCCTGAGTAACGTACTGGAGTTAATAATGTAGTGGCAAAGTTTTAATATTCGCTAATCTGTTTTCAGTTGGTTATCCTGAAAATAATGTCTGCTTGCCCTGTTGGCAACTCCAAAGACTATAGTGAACAGGTGGGGCATTTTCTTTCCAGGAGATGTCAGTTTGATGTCTGGAAGCAGATGTAGTTTTCCCCGACTCGGTGCGGGTCTATCTTCTAACTTAATAGGAGCTCTAAATAGCTGACAGGTGATAATACATCTAGTCAGCTCAAAGCATACTCTGACTATACTGCCAGCTAGTAAATGGGAAACTTTCACTTCTGCAATGGTGATCTTGGAGTGATCACCTTTTAGAGCAAGAAATCATGTTTAAAAAAATTTCTGATTAGAAAATCAAGTCAGCCACCTTGATAGGTATACGTAATTGATACAGCTGTGTGTATAGAAACATTATTTTGTAAAACAGCTGATATATTGGTTATCTGATATTAAAYACAATTTTCAGGGTGGAAGAAATTATTTAAATCTCCATTGTAGGCACCTCTTAAATGAAGGAGGATACAGAAGTCTATATCTAATCTGACCTCTGATGTCAGTTCCAGAGCAAGGATCTAGGCCTAAACCAGTAAGTAGTTCTTTTCTTCCAGAAACTCATTTTCACTCACTGAGCACTTTGGGTGGATCAGGTGTGGCTCCATGAGTGCAGTTCTCAGGGGCTGAAAGCTTTTTCTCCAGGCTCTGGTACTCTTTTGCTGACTTCTGCAGTCATACTAGCTATTCCAAACTTGCYTTATTTAGTTCTTCTGAGAGAAGAGGGGGAGGAGAGTAAGACGAGGGAAGGGGAGTTCAGATATTAGTTTTTTCACTTACTCTCAATCCTACTGTCTCCCTTCGGTCTTCCCTAGTCTGAGAGAGAACCATCTGTTCCTCTCACCTTCCAATGTTTCCCAGCAGTTGGTCCAGCATTTAGAAAGCAGTATTTTCTTCTGGATATAATAATTTGTTCTCTGAGAGCTGCATGGCTGAGGATGCTCAGCTAATACCCAGCTTTCATTCCTGCTCCAGCTAGTTCTTRGTGTATGTTATTGCAAACTGTGTACCCTAAAGTGAATATTTGATATCATGCTGAGATGGCATCTAACTCCAAGTTATGGTCAATTCCTGGTTTGGATCACAGCCCACTTACAAAGTAGAAAATCATTTTAGGGTTACCAATACAGCGCATGGAAGCAAAGGAGATTTAAACYTGAGGCAGCTCTTCTAGCACCATTAATATGTAGAAGCAACAGTGTAGTGATCAGATTTATGAAACAGAAAAGTTCTTCACATCCCAACCACGTGCAAGGCAGATGGGCTGTTTGGGTTAGCTAAAGAAAATCCTGCGGGGACGTAGGATGTAGAAGGTGTGAGAGCTGAGTTGTACTGTAGATGTGCTGACGTTCTTCAAGGATGGTAACCAGGCATCCACAATCACAGAAGGTTGCCTGTCTCTGAGGCCAAAACAGTTCTATATGAAAAGAGGAAAATGGGCTATTTATGTCTATGGAGATGGTGCACAGASCTGGTGCACATGGTGCACCAAAACCCAACCCTGGGTTGCCCACAAGACCATTCTCAAAARGAATTGAGTAATGACCAAGATGATCTATGAGAAATGATACTCGCACAGTTTAGGGATCCGCAGATCCTACGTTTCCTCCTGAAATGCAATGGCTTTCACCCTTTTTTTCGCTTAGTAAAAAAAGATGGGACCTGTATTCCCTTTGCCTTCCTTGATGTAACCTGGCAATCTGAATTACGAGGATTGGTCCCTTTGTACATTTGCAGTTGTACAAAATGTAAACTTGATTTTCATGAACTTGCTCTGGTATGTAATCATCTCCAATACAGAATATGCTCTTGAATGTGGTAAAATTACTTAATATATTATAAGATATTAAAGCAAAAAAAAAAAAAAAAAAGTCTGCTTAGTTTGTGATGCCTTGTTATATACCCATTCTGGATGAGAAACCTTTTGGAGATTTAGTACCTGCAAAGAATCATAAGCCATAAGAAACAAATATTTAAACCTCAGTCCTGCAAATATTCAATTAGATTCTTTTTGTCATCAGGAAATCCAAATTAATTTGAATATATGGTGGGTAAATCATTTGCCAAACCCCACTTTTTAGAACAACAGTGATTTTGAGCTGTATAAAATGATATTCTGAATAACTCATCAAACGGATGATTCCATCAGTCAGCATTGTGTACTGCAGGAATGTAGATTATGTGTAGATAGTAGACAGACAGACAGGCAGACTGACCAACCTACTGACCAACTTTATTTGCTAAGCCTGAGATTCTAGGAAGAAAAATTACTGTCAAGTTAAAAACTCCTGAAAAACAAGATTTAAAATAGAAAGGATGACACAACTCTAACAATAGCATTGTGAATGGCGACATTGTCATTCTGAATGGAGATCTGCTTGAATCAAATTGAATAACAATGCTCTTTTTCTTCATTAAGGCCATTAAAATCTGTAAGGCTATGRGACCTGGATAGACATAAAGGTTTTAAAAAGCAATGAGGAGAGACTAATGCTCATTGCTGCGTACTTACTTGAAGAGCCCAATTAAATAAAAGTTTGTGCTAATTTGTGCTCTCTGAAAAATCTAGAGGAAAAGCCTCGTTTTTGCTATTGCATTGGTTCAGAAAAAAACCCTGCAATTTTTTCTCAGTATCACCATRTAAATATTACAAATTCTTTTTGGAGTGCAAAAAGAGTTTTTACTATTGTAACAGGAGGTAAATGTTATTTGTGGATAACATCAAAATATAAGAATTCACCAAGATTCTTTCTCTGTGCCTCACTATGCTGTTTCAGTGGAGTGTCTCTGGGAATATTGCAGTTTTCTATTGTTTTTTGGAAGTGCTAATATTAGCATTAAATGTGATAAGAATTATTTAAGAACCTAATTGCATGCTCTCTATTTGGCATTTGAATTTTGCATCTTTGGAATTTGTCTTTTCAGAGTGCTTTATTTAGTTTCTGTTAATACCCTGTAATTTAATAATTGTAGTGGGAGGCTAAGGAGAATATGGAACGAGGAAAGATTTGCATATTTCTTTGATACAGTAGTTTGTGATAGGCTCTGACCTTTTTTTTTAGACTGATCTTAAAAAGCAGTTTTGCTAAGGCTGGCGTGAACACCACAGAGCATGGAGAGACCAGATAGGGAGACTATCCATCCTTTATTCCATTCATTAGTCATATGACTAAGGGAAGGCTGAATCAATCAATCATCAAAGCTCTGCAAAGCAGTATTAAGCAATGTAATTCTTGATTAAATCTTGCTTTCAATGTAGATATCAGCCTGAAGAAAAGTTCTCTTAAACTAAATCTTACCATGAAAGCAGAAAAAAAAAAAAATATTGCTTTTTCTGTTGCCCTAAGACTATGCTGAAAAGCACATCTGAAAAAAATTGTGGCTGTGACTTCATGTTTGAGTTTTTGCCTGTTAAAACATATTACTACAGGTCTCTGTTTTTTGCACTTGTAACCCGAGTAAGAAAATGGCATGCAAGAAAGAAATCTTCTGGAAAGATTGGCTAATGGCTATGTAAACAGCAAATGCTTGCCACATATGGGCATTAGGAGTTTTTATTGCAAAGACTCAGTGACTACTGTGAACAGGGTAGAGCTCTGAAATGTGGTAGCAAGGCAGATCTTTCGGGTGAGGCTTGGAAGTAGTTTGGYAATGTCCTTACCAGAGGCTTTGGGACTTTTTACGCAGGGCCTGTGTAAAAATAAGGACTACGGCAGCTAAAAGACAAGGCTGTTTGGGCTGTGCTCTTTGGGTCTTCTGCAAGGGCCTGGGGTGATATGAATGAAGGAAACAAATAATCAACAGAAGAGGGCTTAAGCAGAGTCACCTCAAGSATTTGCATGTRAGCAAGGAAGTGCCTGCAAGGCACCATTACRGGGAACCCCCTCCACGACATTTTCTGGGAAATCCACATGCTGGGGGGCCTCTCTGAAGTGCCTGTGCGCTAACGCGTGCAGTATGGGGAATGAGCATGACGAATTAGAGATCTGTATGCAGGTGCAGGGCTGTGGTCTTGTTGGGATGATGGAGACATGGTGGGATGGCTTGCATGGCTGGAGTGCTACAATGGAGTGATACCGGCTCTTTAGGAATGACAGGCTGGGAAGATGAGAGGGCAGAGTCGCTCTTTGTGTGAGRAAGTAGCTGGAGTGCATGCAGCTCTGCCTGGGGATGGGTGATGAGCCAACTGAGAGCTTATGGGGATGGGAGACATTGTAGTGGGTGTCTGCTATAGGCTGCCTCATCGGGAAGAACAAGTAGATGAGGCTATCTACAGAAAGGTAGAAGTAGCCTTGCGTTCACAGACCCTGGTCCTCATGGGGGATTTTAACCACTCCAATACCTRCTGGAGGGACAACACAGCAGGGCAAAAGGAGATTCTAGGAGACCATTGATGACAACTTTTTGACAAAAGTGATAGAGGAACCAATGAGGGGAGGTGGTCTGCTGGACCTCATTCTTACAAACAAGGAAGGGCTTGCTGGGGATATGAAGGTCAAAGGCAGCCTTGGCTGCAGTGACTAAGAAATGGTGGAGTTTAGGAACCAGAGAAGAGGGAGCAGGGCAAAAAACCAAGATCACGACTCTGGACTTCAGAAGAGCATATTTTAGCCCCTTCAGGGAACTGCTTGAAAGAGTCCTATGGGATAGGGCACTAGACGAAAGAGKAGTCCAAGAAAGCTGGTCGATATTCAAGAATCACCTCTTCCAAGCTCAACAGCAGTCCCTCCCAAAGAGCAGAAAGTCAAGGAAAAATGCCAGGAGGCCTGCATGGATAATCCAAACTTAAACACAAAAAGGAAGTATAGAGAAGGTGGAAGCAGGGACAGGTAACCTGGGAGGAATATAGAGACACTGTCTGAGTGTGCAGGGACACAGTGAGGAAAGTCAAAGGCCACGTGGAGCTGGATCTGGTGATGGATGTCAAAGGCAATATGAAGGGCTTCTACAAATACATAAGTAGCAAAAGGAAGACTAGGGGAAACATGGGCCCACTGCTGAATGGGGTAGAGCTGGTGGCATAGGACATGAAAAAGGCCGAGGCACTGAATATGTTCTTTGCCTCAGTCTTTACTAGCAAGAACGGCCTTCAGACATGCAAGGCCCTGGTGATCGGGGGGAAGTCTGGAGCAAGGAAGACGTACCCTTGGTGGAAGAGGATCAGGCATGGGAATACTTAAGCAAACTGGGCATATGTCAGTCCATGGGCCCTGATGGGATGCACCCACAAGTGCTGAGGGAGTGTCTGATGTCATTGCAAGACCACTCCCAATTATCTTCAAATGATCATCGCAATTGGAAGAGGTTCCTGAGGGCTGGAGGAAAGCAAATGTCACTCCTGTTTTCAAAAAGGGCAAGAAGGAGGACCCAGGGAACTACAGGCTGGCCAGCCTTACCTCRGTTCCTGGCAAGGTAATAGAATAAGAGGCAGTGGGCACAAACTGAAACACAGCAGGTTCTATGTGAACCTCCAGAAACACTTCTTTACTGTGAGGGTGACTGAGCACTGGCACAGGCTTCCCCAAGAGGTTGTGGAATCTGCATTCTCGGAGATATTCAAAAGTCATCTGGACGTAGTCCTGGGCAACCTGCTGTAGGCGGCCCTGCTTGAGCAGGGGGCCTGGACAAGATGACCTGCAGAGGTCCTTTCCAACCTCAACTGTTCTGTCATTCTGTGAGATGACAAGAAAACTGAAAAAGAAAGGCTTCAAAATATTATGATTATCCTGAAAAACATGGGCTTCCTGCTGTGCCTTTGGCAAGGATGAAGCAAAGGTTTCAGGAGGCTTCCTCAATAACGAGGAGTGGAAAAACTCAGTTTCTACTCTCAGTCTACTTTCTGAGGGTTGGAGAATGTGCTCAGGATACAGCAAATATTGGGGCGTGACAGAGGGGAAAAACACTTGTTCATGGAAGTAGGCATCTGAGTAACTGTCTAATTTGCATTTCCAGTGACTGTCCCCTTTCCTCAAATAACATTACCTTCTGCTTTTCCTGTAAATAGAGAAGGATCCTAAATTTCTCTACAGATTTTGTATAGAAATTATTTTAACTATCCTATTTATAGAGCTAAATACAGACCATAAATGGAACGGTATTTGAGGTCAGCTCAAATAAATGGTTCATCAAGAGGCGAGAGTTACTGTGATTTAACAAGGAAACCCAGACTAATATATTTTTAGTTAGTTGAATTACATCCATGCATGGCTTATAACCATCATAGTAATTCTGAAGACAACTTTCCATCAACTAGTAATAATAGCCCTAAAAAAAAAAGGAGGCTTTGTACCGTGCTACCATTTCTTTGCTTCCTCTGGGAAGATGAGGAAAGATCAAGAAAGATAGAATTGCCACAAGTCTCTGCAGTTTGCACAGAAATTTCCCATTTTCTGACAGTGGATGTCTGGTGTGATGAATATACAGATCATAGTGTTTAATGTTCATAGCTTCTCAGAGCAGAATTATTCTAGATACATTTTTGTATCTATGAGAGCTGAAAACACAGAGAACAATAAAATTTAGAAGCCCCAAAAGCATAAAATATTTTTATTTATAGTTATTCATATAGGTCAGTTAATTCTGACAGAAGACTTAAGTGTTGTTTTCCCAAGATTCACCCATTGATAAAATAGTAAATCCTTACAGGACAAAAGATATGTTTTTTGCTAACTACGTACTGGCTTTCAACCGATGAGGAGTTTTTTGCTCCCAGATATAAAAATTATTGAAAAATATGTCTTGGCAAAATGGAAAAAAATGCAAAGGGATTTAATTGAGTAGTATGCATTATCTCTTAAATTATTGATTTAGCATTTTTATTTCAGCTTTTCTATGTCAKCACCTGAGTCCCTAGCCACTTTCTCTGAAAGAAAATCTTGACTTTTCAGGAAATTATGAGCTTTGTGGAGTGGTTGGAATTTGACTAAAGGCTGAGGGAGGATTACTTGCATAAAACAGATTTTATAGCAACAGCTTCCCAGATGTGTGGGTATGTTTGCATGTTTCAGGATCATTGTATGAGGACATGATCTAATATTCTGTTGTGAAATCCTAATTTTCTCAGTTTCTCAGCATTCAAGGAATTCTTGCTTCAAATGCAGCAGTAGAAATAATATTGTTCTTTAGCAAACAGTCTTGGACAGATTGCAGAAATCTGTTAAAAATTAATCCCATTAGGGCTGAATATTCAACTAAAATTAATTTCAATGCTACGTAAAAATAATTTCATGAATTTATTTTTAAAAGGATGCAATGAAATGCATAGAAACTTGTAAGTAGTATTTTAAATAATACAGTGAATCTTATAATAATTTAATTGTATATTTGAGGGTAATATACGTACAAACTTGAGAAGAAAAGATTGTATATGTATACTTACATATGCATATATATGTGTGTATGTGTAGATGTTACACACACACACTTATATATAAACATGACTGGTGAACCAGGAAATAAAGCAGAAAATAAACTCGTCTTGGATAGCCAGCCTGCAGATGTCCTATCTGTGCTCGTCCAGATTACTGGTCTTCTGAATTCCTGCATCCATGTGCACGAACCTGTTCGCACCTCCATTTCCTGGCATGTGGGTTTTAGCAGCATGGATTTATGACTGGATATGTGTTGATCCAGACTGACGCCTGATCTGGACATTTGGGGAAGCTGGTTACTGGAGCATGGTGTAGTACGACAAATTAGCAAGGAAGTACGGACGCAGTGGCTGTGTCCTCACCGAATATGATTGGAGATGGTAAAGAATTTAGAATATTAGGAAAGAATTATGGTGCCTGTTCTCCATTTGCTGCACAGATTTTTAAGGGAAATAAACCTTTTCAATTTTTTTTTTCTTGCTCAATATTTCTCTCTATCCTTTCTCATGTGGCCCATCAGCCATGTGGATATTTTGCAGAAAGAATAAAGACAGGTATATGAGTGGGAAGGGAGAGAGAACTCAGTATAACTACTTTTTCCTTTCGTATATGTCTTTTCTTGTGGCATATTTTCCCTCAAGAACATTCACAGGGTGAAAACAACATAAGGGCTACCGAAAATATGTAGCAATGTACTGCATGCTTCTTATCCTCATTAATTGAAGACAGTTAGCATTTGAATGTAAAATATCCCTCAATATCACTACAAAAAATGGAAATACAAGATGAGCAATGCAGTATTTGTTTCCATGATCTTAGCGTGAAGTTCAGTGCACCGCAAGGGACTATAGCATAAATGTTCAGAGGTATTCAGTTTTCCCACCCTGCAGGTCAGAAGGTTCAAGAGAAAGCTCTGTGGGATGGCTAATCTGCTTTTCCGAACCAGACAGGTACGTAGACGTTATTTCTAATCCCTGCTTGGAGAGTGCAGCCRCTGGGGGGAACTGCTTGCTGTTCATATCCAACGTGGGACTAGATATTAAACTTAGTATTAAAGGAGTTTGGTGGGAACCTGRAGGCTCGTCTGCAAGAGCAGCAAGTGAATGGAGCCCTCACCCACCACACAGGCACTTTGCCTGCCCATCAACAAGTGCGTATATGCTCTGAGGAGAAGCTGGCACGTTCTGCATCGGCCGCCTGTACCGAAACCGTTCGTGGGTCCATGCCTCTTTGTTGCAGTCCGTAGCTCGCGCATCTGTGAGCTGCGATGCTGAGAGGCTCCAAGYCCCCACGGGTCCGACAGGCTGCTGCTTACGTATACCGGCCTTGATCCTATGGTTTTGGATGTCAGGGAAAGGTTCCGTTAAGTTTGGTGGGCTTATAAAAAAAAAATATCTCTTCTATTTCATGCTGTATCGAGTGGTTTTTCAAATGAAGGTTTGGATAGCTGACTGTCCGGTCTCAGGCACTTTATTAAAAGATTGGCTCAGGACTTTCTTCCTGTGCTTCCTGTTCTTTTTTCTAGGAAGACCAGTTACTATGACCAAAATCAATCACCGTTTCAAGTTTCCTGGCACACATAGGTGAAGACGAATCGCTTTCTGTCCTGCTTCTATTATTGCAATTATGTGATGAAAAGGAGAACGCAATCCAAAATACAGAAGCCCCAAATCTTCAAATGCAAATGCCCTTGCAAATCAACCCTCTACCCACATGGAGAGAAAAGATCCAGGCTTAGATTCACAGTATGTAGCCTGGCTCTGATTCTATGTATGAGAAAGCTTAATGTAAGACAAAAATCAAATTAACTCTGTGTTCAGAAGGTAGTTAGCATTAAATTAATCTCTGCACCGCCTAATTTCATTTTTAGATTTTTGCATAGTTTATCTTAGCTAATGAAGAATGTTGACACAGCAGATCATGTTGCGCAGAGAGGAACTCAACTTTACTGGCTTTGAAATGGTTGTCTTCAAAACACTTCTGGGCAGAATGACGTGAATGGAACAAACCAGACTTCTAGCTGCAAATCCGTATTAGAAAGCTTTATGTTAGTGTTAGGGTATTAGGGTTGCATTGTCAAAGAAAGGCAAAAATACTAAGATCATGAGAAAGGTTTTATTTTGTGAATATTTAATTCCTAATGAAAGAAAAGTAGCATAAGAAAGGAAGTGATTCTTTTTCATCATTTCAGACTGCATGTTAATGTCAGTAGATCCAAGTGCATTTACAATGTGATTTAGTCTAAAAGTACCAATTTATTTGTACTACAGCATTATTTCAGCAGTTTTGTTTCAGGCTGCTATTTTTATGTCAGGGAATTCAAATTAGGAACCTTGTGAAGTCTGAGATGTTTCTAGTAATTTACACAAGATTTTCTAATTCCTTCATGATTGTTCCAAGGGCTTTTATTTGATTTTATTCTGCAGAAGATTAGACCTCAATATTACAAATGTTTTCATTGGGACTGGTATATAAGGCTGCTAGGGCAAGATACCACTTGAGTAACATTGCTTGCTTTGAGTGAAACGTACTCTTAGGACAAARTGCCAGGACAAATAATTCAACCTTTCTATCGTGAGCACCCAAAATGTGTCTGATGTGCCTCTTTGAAACCCATGAAAGCRCTTCAAAGACAACTTCTTAACTGTGGCCATCCTCAGAAGAGTTAACTGCTTGTTACAGCTCCTGTGCGTCATCCCACAAAGCTTGAAAGCCCAGGGAGTCCTACAGCTGTACCTGCAGGAGACAAAATGCTCTCCTGCTTCTGCTGTCACTCCTGCCGCAGGGTCTCCTCCAAATGCCATTCCTCCCTGGCACAGGCGAGGCATCAAGCCCCAGGGTCCCTGTGCTTCTCTGCACAGCCCTCACTCTGATGTACCCACCATTAAGTGGTCCCCTTTGAACAAAACTCAGGACCGCCTCTTCTCTCCCATTGAAATCTCAGCTCTTCAGCTTACATTTTGGTACTCTGCATCCAATAAATTTCTTCTTGGAAAACTGAGTTCAGGATCACATACTTAGAGCTTACTCAGACTTTCTAAATGAAGTCAATTATCTCCCATGTGTTAACTAGGTGTTTTAGAGGCTAGTCCACAATTAATTTTACCCTGGAAACAATAGAGATTAATATTCTCTCGAGAAAAAACTGAGGAGTTTTACTTTAATTTAGTTGTGAGGAATGGCTGGTAGCGGGAGAATGTGAATCTGTATTCATTGAATTACATGTATATTATATTACAGGGAAAGTATTCCAACAGCAGTGTTATTGTACAGCATTATACAGTAGAAAATGTGAGCAATAGCACTTTCAGGACCCGTAAGAAAACCAAAGATAATGCCTTCCCATCCTTCTACCAATGTTTATTAGTCCCACACCAGTAAGACCACCCTTTATGGGCAAATGCAGTTATCTCACTTGGCATCTGAGAAGCTTAAATACTAACCAGTCTGTGGCTTTTTCTTCTCTCCTTAATACACAGAGGATTACCCTTGTGAAGGACTACATAAATAGAAAATGTGATGGCTTTGCTTTAACTACACTAAGCCTGTCTTTTTTTTTCCTGGCAACAGTTTTAAGCATCAGTGTTGCATTCATATTAAGTGTGAATTCCCTCGTGTAAACCCCATTAAGGTTAATAGAATTTTAGTTTTACTGCTTAATAAATTTCAAAGTGGATTAACCTTTGAGAAATATATAACCAGCCATAATGCACAGAACACAATCCCGTATCAGCATACATATACTGTAGCTAAGATATGGGAAGTGCTAATGGACTCATGATGAAGCAACTTTGTATTATATGTAAAGAAAATAGAATAAAGTATTTTCAAGTTTGTAACTTAGCTAATATTTCAGTATCATTTGTCTTTTGTTGTTTGTTGCTTTCTTTTGTCACTTCTACTCATTTTGAAATTACATTCTTCCAGCTTTTGTGCTTCTGGGTTTAAAATTATAATGAATGATTTGAGACACCAGCTTTTCCAAGCTGTTAGATCATAATGGAATCTTATATACATAGTAATCACTGGACCCATTGGGGGAACTGGACAGTGAGAGAGCTGGTACTCAACTGCATCTATTTTAAGAGGAACATAGAATCATAAAATCATGTTTTAAAAGGATCCCATGACTTTACGTCACATACATAACACTGTATGTATTCACACTTTGTGAGTTTGAAATTGGTTTAGAGCATGAAGTATAGGCTTCCTCTAAAATGACCATATTTGTCTTTCAGGAGCTTTCAGAGACTCAGGTCACTCCAGCTGCCTTTCTCCGAGTGCTGTTACATTGGATTTGCCAACTTCAAAAGACGTGCTTAAGGTAGAGGAACCTTTTTTTGTTGGAGGCAGGCAACACTCCTCAACTTTCGGTCGCTGGTGCTGCTCTGAAGTCAAGGTGTCTCCATGGGCTGGCAGCCTTTCCCCCGACCCTCCGTGGGGCAATGCTGTTCCTCAGGGGTGAGGGCCAGCCCTCTCTTCTCAACCCCAAATTTAGCTAACAAAAGTAGACAAAAAGGTCTAAGTTTTCTAATGCTCACCCGCCTCTGCATTTCTGCTAGAATTCTTTGCTTTTTCCCATTGTTCACATGCCTCTCTACATCTCACTTTTTATTTGTGTTGCTGGTGTGGTGAGTTGGGAAATCTGCCTTTGTATAACTGTAAATTGCAGCCAAGGTTGTGAAGCAGCGGACTATCTGATTATTAGTTATGTTCAGGAGACTAACCAAAAATGTCATTACAGGTTTCCATATTTATTATCTCAGAGAATTCCGTACCCAATAAGAACATGATTTTTTTTCTTTACATGCCAGCCTTGTAACTCTGCCTGTGATCTCAAAGTCAAGCTGTCATCTTTGCTTTTAATGAATTTCTTGCAACAGAAACTTACAATATTGCTGCTAACTTGAGCCAGCATAGGACTGAGGCTGTTTTTATAGCTCCATTGCTTCTGCAAAGAGCTGAAGTGAAAAAGGAAAGAAGTAAAAAAGAAAAAAACCCCAAGAAATTATTTTTGTTATACAAATAAATAGTTATGATCATAAGTAGTTACAGGAACACCAGTGGTTCAAAAATAAAATGGCGTGTCTTCATAGTCCTTTTTAATGACTATAACTGTACTTTTAATGTCTAATGGCAGTAAACAGATGCAATAGCATCCATCTAAACAGGCAAGGTGACTTATGCTTCTCTAATGCACATAATATCTTAAAACTGAAAAGCAAGTTACATATGATTCATTCATGTTAAGAAGAATTAGCTAGGAAGCTCCAGAGAGGTATCACTCAAGATTTCAGCCTATAGCTTCCTTCTCGTGGAAGGATCCAAACTGACCCTGTTTGCTTTACCTTCCAGTATTCCACGTTATGCTTGATTTCAGCTTCAGCTTCGGCAGTTTTCGGTGGCCAGCTATGCAAAATCTGAATACCTCTATTTGTGATACTACCTAAAATGCTTTCCCTTAAGAATAATTTGTAGTTCTTCATCTTTCCTCTGTGACTAGAACTTGCAGTTAGATTTGCAGCCAACCCTGTGACAAAATCATACAATTCTGCCTTTATTCAGTTCACCCCTTCCTCCAGGGTAAGTTAGGCTGCTGTACCTCTGGTGCTGACCAATGTAACATGTATATTTGCTGCTACGCTTTTAACACCATACATAATTTTTCTATACCTTTTAAAAAAACAGTAGATAATTAACGGTTGCAAAAGGGTTCAGTATTATTTTAACTTTCAAGATGAGGGAACTGAGGCAGATGACCAAGGCAGTCTGTTACAGTGCACTACCACAGTCACTGCCACAGTGTTGGGGGTATTTATCAAAAGCAACAAACAGTTGCCGGGATGGACATGTCAAAACCAATTCACTTAAATGATCTATTTTAGACTTTCCTCATTTTTTTGCCCACAGGAAAAATATTCTCTATCAGTATCTCATCACAATGTGTCATTAAGAAGCCGTAAAGTGGCTGCCTCTGCAGTATACTTGTACAGCTTCATGTGCGAACACTACAAGTTAATTTTTAGGTAGCATGGATTTATCCTGGAGAGCTGGCTTACAGCAGCTTTTTGTTTATCTACTCTATAAGTATCTTGAGGAGTAATTGTGAAGGATACTTTGTGTGGTCAGTTTTTTGTTGGTTTAGCAACATGCTGGTTCTTGGGGTTTTTTTAATGAAATACTTCTGGTGTTGTTTCCTGTACTTCCCACTAGCCAGTCCCACTTCTGACACATCTCAGTGCCGATGAGACTTGGAGAAGCCACAAGTACTCTATGCAACAAGGAGAGTTTTGGTGAAACAGTCTCCACGTGCAAAACCTGAAGAGATCAAGTGCACCGTGCAGAGGAAGAAATCAATTTCACTTGGCCCTTCTTGTTTGGACTATTCTCTAAACTATCAAAGCTCCATTTTTTTCTTTACTTGAGCAGAATAGGTAATAGCAACATTTAAATATGTGTATTATTTAAATCTTTATTTGGTAATGGATTATTTTATACAGTTCAGCTCTGTGGATATGGGTCTGTTTTCCACGGATCCTGCCAAGAGAGTTTCCATTCTGGGGCTTCCTGCTTATTTCTTCCAGCTGCTTCTCTTTCTTATCCCTTCTGTTGTTATTCTCCTCCTGTCTCCTTGTTTTCACTACTGATGGAGGAGAAGCTTGGTTAGACTTTGAAATCATAATATAAATGTTCTTGGCAATTGTTTCTTTCTATACTCTTTATAATTATTCTCCAGCGATTCCAGTTGTATTTTCCATTTGGAGACCATCACCGAGGACTGCATTGCTCCGTCAGAATGTTAAAGGTGCAAATAATCTTTTAAGAGGATTCATAAGGAACATGTTCGACATCGAGACACAGCGGGAGTAACACAGTGGCCAAAATGGTGTTGGCTGTGTTGACCAGAGTGATGGGGGAAGGAAAACTCTTTAAACGGGTCTTCATTTCCTGCCTAGTCCCTAGCCTACCCCACAAAGTCTGGCTGCAACACGAAGCCTCCTTCCAACCTCACCTTGCAAGTTTACCATCAGCAATGATGGAATTTGTGGGATTTGTTGATCCAACCTTCTTCAGTGGCGTGATACTGATTAAATGCGTGAAATGGGAGTGTGCGTGCATGTGTCTGCGTGCATCGTTTGAATCCCCTATTGTATTAATGACAGATAGTTTTAAAAGACAAAAGAAAAAGTTGTTTTACATCTGTGGGAGTCATTTGACTACCTGTTACTCCGTTGGCATGAATCCTAGTCTTGTCAGAAGTGAATTGGTCCTCCTTCCTGCAAAAATAACAACTGGCGTGGAGGCAGCAAAGTGCTGTTTTCTCACATGTGAAAGTATTTGCGGAACTAAGTCCTTTGTTTGTTTGTTTGTCTCTCTGTGTGTGTGTTTGTTTTCTCTACTTTTGGAACGTATTAGAAAGCATCCTGCTCTTGTTATTTCTTTTGAATAGTCTATTTTCTGTAGAAAGTAATATCCACATGGTAAACTCCTATTCATCAAAACTGTGCCAAATATGTGCCATTTTAAAGCTAAATATATGTTATTTTATTTTACTTTAAAGCAAGCCAAAATACATACCAAGAACATAGCTCTGGATGGTGTTGGTCCTATTTTCAAATGAGTATTTACTGTGTGAGGCACTTCTGTGGAACAAGCTGAGTTGGTAAGGGGCTGCTTTATGAATGCAGTACAGAAAGCAGTACTTCYTCCTCCTCTTACTGTGAACTTACCTTTTAATTGTGAAAATACATATTTTTCTATTCTTGGCAAAGCAGGCGAAGCATGACCTTGTGTGCCTAATGCAGTCAAACCTGGCTCCCTAGCACTCCCCTTTCACTTGCATTTTAGGAGTGTTTCTCCAGGGGACATAAAGATTGCAAAAAAAGTGTTCGGTTTGGGGGAAGTGTTAGTACTTAGGAGCTTCTGTGTCAACTCTTACATCCTTCTGTAGGTATGACTGGCTGATGTACAGGAGTGTATTTTTGGCCCTATTTTTCTTCCCTCTTGATGGGTGCTAATACGTCTTTCCTCTTGTCATGTGCTGGTGATATTTTTCTTCCTTGGCTTGGTCAGGATGAGAAAAATTTCTTGAATAAGCTCTCCCATTCCTCTACTATACACCGACACAAGGCCCCACTTCAGGCTAGAATAAATAAAATAGGGAGATTCCTGGAGTTACAGGACCACATGGTAAATATCTTCCTTTTCCATTATTTTGCTTTATAAATGCTAAAAATTACTCTTTCTCTTTTTGTAAGGGTTGCATTTTACATATCTGGCTCAACTTTTCCTTTTCTAAAAAATGAAAAATGTTACTGAGCAACTGTGTTAGCAAATGCTGAAACTAAAAAACTGTATGCTATAGCATAGCCAAATTAAGGATGTGTTAAGAGGTTTATAAATTAAAAAAGAAAAGTTTTATAAAGAATTGAGAGTAATCCAAAACAGCGGTAATTTCGATCACATGCAAAACAATTCTACATGGCCTGCAAACTTACTGAYTTAGGGGAATCCAGTAAATGAAACTAGGAATAATTTAGCAATTTCACATCTGACTTGAACACTTGAACTGAGCTTCGTTTGCAAATACAACATGGTTCTGTAAACAGAGTCAGGTCAAGTCACTCTGGCTAATAATTTGTTTGTTTAGAATATGAGCTTGGTCTCCCTGAAACAGTCTGAAAATTCATCCTAGGTTTTCTGAATAATCTCAGCTGGGAGAAGACATTTATCAGTCTTCTCCCACGAAAGTAGAATTTGGGGGTCTTAGCATTGAAATGTTATTGGCCTTTGTTGTCAAACTTCTAATTATTAAAATTCTGATATACTTCTAATTAATAAATGTTTATTTTTTTATTGCAGCATTTTCCTATCGAAAGTCAAAGAAAGCTGATTTTCAAGTGTCAGCTGCATTAGCAACTTCTTCAATAAGAGAGTGGAAAAGAAAATCACCTCTCTGGTCAGGGTTTCTGGTGCCACTGCATGAAAAGTAGCTGGTGAAGTCTTTAGAAATCGAGTTCCAGTGCAGAGATACTCTTTTGTAGGGAAAGAATATTACACCTGAGAGTAAGCAGGACACAGGGCTCGTTCATGTTGAAGACCTCCTTAACGAGGACACATTTCACATTTATTAAAAATGGTTACATAATTTTAGACCATTTTTTAAAACATATCTATCAATTTGCRTATGATAGGGTGAATCAGCGTGCAATGTACATAATGGATTCAAAGATGAAAACACTAMGACATAGTGAATTGATAAGAAAAATGTAAAATTGTACCAACCAGTAACCTTCCTAGGGCAACTTATAAGCCAGTGGGTTTCTTTTTTTAGGTCTTYTTTCAGGTCTTTTTTCTTTAACCTGTATAAGGGAAAAATCTTTATTCTGACAGTATTCCTGTAAATGGAAAGGCAACATCCTTCAGCAAAAATTTARTAAATATTTCAGAATTTGGGGCCTAAAAGTGTAAATGGCACCTCTAATTTTTCTCAATGGGTGCAGTGGTACCTCTGTCCCTGAAACTGGCATAAATCCGTTGTGTAACATGGAGGTAAGTATTGAGGACTGCAGGCAGGRCTTGTTTCTTTTGTCCACAGCTGACAACCGATGCAAGAAAATCGTTAAGGGWTATTATTTTCGCAGTTTTCTTCCCCATTGCCGCACAGGCACACCAGCAGCTGGTTCAGCATCCAGCCCACCTGGAGGTGAGAGGCAATGGGGACCCTCTAAAATAGATGTGCTGCTTAGGGAGAAGTGTCCACCCACTGCCAGCTGATGCCCTTTAGGAGTTTCCAACTGTCCATCCCCAGCTGTTCATGCCCCTTCTGCCAAAACAAGGTGCTTAAGCATCTGGCAGAAGGAAGTCAATGGATTATCATTTCTGAGATTAAAAATGACCTACCGGGTTATCAGTTAACCACCCTCCTGCTGATTAGCTTGAAGGCATAAGCATGTTACATATGAACAACTGATGCTGCAGCTTTGAGGGTAACCTGGGTGCAGAGGAAAATTTGGAGAAGAGTTGAAGCATTTGCTGCTGCATGGGTTCTGCCTGCTTTCTCTCAGTGGAAATAGTAGGGTAATTGGAAGGCTTCTTCTCTCCTTTCCTTCATCCTTTTTAAAACAAATGTAAAAAATGATCTTCTGAATAGATGCTACTGTGGGACATGTACTCTGGCTCCGTCCAGCTACTAGGAGGAGGGTACACATGTTCCCCTTTGCCTCTTTCAGTCTTTTTCAATATTTTAATTATTATTATTTTCTAGTATTTATTTTTTCCTTTTTTTTTATTATTAACTAAAATTTTCTATTATTATATTTCTATTCTTTTCTAAAAATTCTTCTGCCATTCTCTTGACCTTGTAAATAATGGTTTCCAATAGTGAACACCCTAGGTAGAGTAACTAACATTAACCTGAGTGGTTTATTCTCTCTCGTCCTCTCCAGACAGCGGGTGCACGTCCGTCATCTGTTACCACTGCCAGACCTTTGGGTACGGTTCACCGCTGGTTTCTCCGCTCGTCCACTCGCCCTAGTGCCTAAGTGCAAAACCGTATCAAGGGCCGAACCCTGTTTCGTGTTTGCCAGAGCCAGCTGCAGCTCACAGCAGGCCGGTCACCTCCCTCTGCCTTGCCAAGCTGTATTTCATAGAATCATAGAATCRTAGAATCATTATTAAGGTTGGAAAAGACCTCTAAGATCATCGAGTCCAACCATCAACCCAGTACMMATGCCCACTAAACCATGTCCTGAAGCACCTCATCCACACGTTTTTTGAACACCTCCAGKGATGGTGACTCCACCACTTCCCTGGGCAGCCTGTTCCAATGCCTGACTACCCTTTCAGTGAARAAATTTTTCCTAATATCCAATCTAAACCTCCCCTGGCRCAACTTGAGGCCATTTCCTCTCGTCCTATCACTTGTTACTTGGGAGAAGAGACCARCACCCRYCTCTCTACAGCCTCCTTTCAGGTAGYTGTAGAGAGCGATAAGGTCTCCCCTCAGCCTCCTCTTCTCCAGGCTAAACAACCCCAGCTCCCTCAGCCGCTCCTCATAAGACCTGTKCTCYAGACCCTTCACCAGCCTCGTCGCCCTATTTGTTCCAGCTGTGAATCCGTTAGCACCCACTGTGAGGGGTGGCATTCAGGTTACCCTCCCCRGGGGCTGCCCTCTCTCCCCATTCCCTCCAGCCCCTGGGGAGAGTGTGTTCCTACCTCCAAATGTGCTTGAGGGAGCAGCAACCCCCCCACCTCCGCCTTGCCTGGCCCGGGTGCTGGGGCACGGCGGGGGTCAGCCTCCTCCCGAAATCCAAACCTTGCTGGATACTTTACGGTAAATGCGGTGACTTGGCACTACCAATAAATGCGGCCAGGGCGTTTTTCTGTGAAACTTACAGTTGTTTTGATGTTTCTTGATACCAGCTCGCTCTACGTGCCTCTTCGGAGGAAGGAACTTGTGTTCAGTGGAATGACAATATGTCACTCCGGATCTGCAAAAGACAGTGTAAGGTCAGTGAAGAGAAGCCTTCACTCTCCAATAGTCGGTTTCTATGTATAAATTGGCACTTGATGCTCATCAAAGAACAAGAAATATTGGATATGCTCTAAATGTCCATTGTATTTTTGAGCCAACTACCTGATGGAAGTCATCACTTATATGTAAATGAACTGTCAATGGCTTGCCTCTGTTGGCAGTCGCTGGACTGTGAAGGGTATGTCTTAATAAGAACCAAAGCTCTTCACAGACTTTGATTTACTGGAAATAAAATAGAAAAGTCCTCTGAGACTACAAAGGACACTTGTTTCAGATAAAATGTCTAGACAGTAGCAATATATTTGGGGCTTTTATTATAGCAAAACTGCAAATTAGAATAGAGTGCTGAGAAAGTTCCTATGACCCAGCTGAGTTCAAAAACACTGTTTCAGGCTGATCCTTGAAACACTTACACTCAAATTAAGTTCATGAGCATTCAAAAAGGGAAAGAAAAGATGTGCAAGGTCAACGTTCAGGTTTGCTAGAACTCTAGAGCTGCCTCTGATCTTACATTCTCTCTGACAAGGAGGGATTTGCAATTCAGCTGTGTTTTAAATCAGTTAAAGAAAACACAAATCACGCATTGTGTTTCACTGCATTAGACAACATTCTGCTTTACAGTCCATTGCTGTATRATGGCTTTTTTCTTTGATTATTGAAAATAAAACACGAAAGAGAGATTAATTCTGTGAAATGTTACATTTCAAAATAAAACAATCATGCTTTCTCTCTTTTTTTAAGGAAGGCAAATCATACAGCATTTCCGATAAAGATGTGGAAATTTCAGGACATCCAGTTTACCTGAAAACTATTATTGTTACTAAAATTGTGGTTTTATTATTATCATCATTGGCAGCCTTTTTTACCATCCAGAATTATTGGAAGCTTTACTGAATTTAAAAAAACGTGATTGGGGTGAACTTATGCCTTTTATCACAGTCTATGTAAYCTGGGCTCAGTATTTTTGCCCAAGAGAATTTACATGCCAAATATAAATACAGTCTGTGAGAGCTTGGGTACTTAAATTAGAACCTTGGTCACCTGTGTGGCTAATGGAGAATCCGGAAGGCAATGCAGTGAAGCATCAATTTCCAGCACCAGAGTGCTCTGAATCATCTTCGGTGTGATTTATCCCAGCTTTCCAGGAATCATCCTGCACTCCTTGTGATCACTTCCTTTTCCATCTGTACAGAGATCAAATGGAGACACACGGTGGTGCACCCTACCAGCATTTCTTCCCAGTTGCCACCTTTGGTACTGGAAACTCGGGCTTTGTGAGAAACACATCAGTCACTAATTTTCAGAGAATTAATGCATTCATAGTTGTGTTTCCACATACCTGAAACAACAGCTCTGGGAGGTGTGAACTGCCTGAGTATCTATGTGACACATTGCATCAGATAATTGAAAAAAAAATCAATTTTGTTAGCTGTCAGTATTTCCACAGTGCGGGTTTATGATGCTTGAGGGATTGTAACTCGTCTGTGATGTGGGTCTCAAAGCAGAGACGTGTATGGAGCTCTCAGTCTTTGAGTGCGAGTTTTGAAGTGGAAGGTCAAGGTGGGATTCAGACAGAAGGCTGAATAATTCTTGCTGACCTGAATGAGGTAATCCATTTGCCTTTGCCATCCAAATATAAAACCAGAAATAGTTTAAGAGGATCCGGCTGCGTCTGCAAGCAGTCTGAAATCTTATCTCTGAGAGGTACGAAAGGCCCCTTCCAATTCAATAGGCTACTAACCCTGAAAGCTGAACAGTAGCAATTTGGTGTCCTTTTGAGTGCATAGAAATCTAGATTCAGCTCAATGCTTGTGTACCTAGGTAGTCTATTAAATGATCATGGTCTATGGTTTTAGTTCCATTGTAAAATTAATATAAGCCCTAAGGTTAAATGGTACACATTGTCAGCATGATGACTGCATTAGCTGTAGCTGTTCCAAAAATAAAATTTATTTGATAGTAACTGAATTTCTACATAGTCCAACAGATGAGTCATCGGATAATGTCCACAGAGATCAATTTTATTTATACTTTCAGAAGATTAATATTCACTGTTTTCTAAATCTAAGGGTATGCATAACAACAGACTGAATTAAATCTAAGAAATGTAAATGGATAATCAGAATGTCTTTTGGGGCTTCCTACTGATTCAATATTTGATACTCTGATCATAGCCACAGTGCACCATGTTATCTTTTATCCTGTCATATGGCTGGTAAATACCATTACAAATATAAAATTAACAGACTCAATCCCATACAAGTATAATTTGATGCAAATCAGAGTAGATTGTTTACAGACTCCTCAGGAAGGCTTTGTGCCCCATCTATCCTGGCATGCAGTCCTTCAAATATTTGACAAGTCACTGTTGTCAGAGAGTACAAACCATGAAAAGAACACGTGCAATATTAGAAAATCGAGGCTAAAAAGCACAAAGAAATCAGATTTAGAACATTATCTTCAAATGAGCAAAGGTCAATATTCCTACCTATGTCTTCCTTGTTTAGMAGTATGTGATTCAAATATTACCTGTCGCCACGGAAATCGTGAAAAGGGCTGTTTTCCCTGATTCCCTGACATTATACCTATGAGCAGTGCAGTGTTGTAATAGTTTCACTGCCTGAAGTATTATCTGGAACATCTATTTTGCGTTCAAGTAAGTGCTATATTTAGAACCTATTTTTATTCTGCATAAAGTATACAGTACACTGGACCTTAATGTACCCTCTAACATGGGCACAGAAGWCGTAGGCTAAAAACAGTTATTACTCTAGAAGCAATAATTTGTTTGAAAGCCATCACCTGAATTCCCAAGCAGTAGTGAATGATTAGGACTCGCTTGTCTTCTCTGCTGGAGAGAAACCTCCTCAGCAGATCCTCTTTTGCAGTTGGCAAATTTGAAATTTGTACAAAAATAGTAACAGAAAAAGTTAGAAAAATTTCAGCATGCCATTAACTCCTGCAGGACGACAAAGTACTATTTGTGAATCCCTCTCAGCAATAGCTACTTTCCAGTGCTTTGTTATTTTCTCCATTGGGAATAAGGTAATTATCAGTAGGAGTAGCAGTGAGGAAGAAAAATAAAATTGTTTATTATTGGACCAATCGAGCCCAGCGAGATGAAGGCCAAATTGTTTTTTGCTTGTCTGAGTTTAATTTTTAGTCAGTCTGGATGTGTTTTTTGTTTAGCTGAGAACTTCAGTGAGGAGTATGTTATTTTATGACTGAGGCCAATAGAAAGTCATTGGCATAATAAAACTGCAGATTTTACAATTTCAACGCAGCTGCTCCGTGACTTTTAAGCAACTGTGAAATCACATTGTTTAAGCTGTGTTTATAAGGACTGATGCCTGGATCAATCTTTTTTCTTCCTTTTTTCTGGAGAAGTCAACAAAAACCCCTCAGATCAACAACTGGTATTGCAGCCTAACCATTTTAGTGAGTGTTCTCAAACCTCCATTTAGAAATAACCACCTGGTCATCCTGTGTTACACTCATGTATGAAAACGAACATGATGTTACCAGTATCATCAATGAATTTGTTAATACTAATTCACCAGTGAAAATCCGTTCATTTCATGACAAACACACTTGTTTGGATGACACCCCCATTACGTGCAATGCCCTGAGCAAACTGCCATTTCAGTTGTTTTCACAACTCTCTTATGACTTCTTAAACTGCAGCAGTTGGTAGTATTTGGGCATATTGTTATACTGTGTTATCAGGAGTATATACCCCACTTATAAGAAGTATTTCTTGCTTCTCATGGACCAAATTCTTTGCAGTGAGAGGTGAATTCTGGACCTCGGCTGCAGTTGGGACCTATGCCTTCCTGCCCTGAACCTGTGATCCCATAAACATCCACAGACGTATTTACGCAAGGGATATCTCAGTTTTTTGTTTGGTTTTTTTTCCTGAAATCACAYGCTAAGTAAACTTACTTGTTTAGCAGATTAGGACTTAAAGCTAGATTTTAGGTCTACAACCAGAAACATGATATGTGAAAGYTGGACCCCCCCTTATTGACAATGGAGTATCCATGTCTGGCAGCTCTCAATGAATTGAGTCCTGAGGGTTCAGCCTGCTGCCTTGCCCCTGCAGATGTGTCAGGCCCCACTCCTACAGCTGTGGACGCAGCTGGGGAAAGATGGGTGTTTGCGATAAAAAGGGGCTCGTGATGTGGGGAGGAGAGATGTGAAGCTGGCGGGTTTTGTGTGCTTGCCAGAAGAATGGTGACAAGGAATAGCTTGTCTACAGTAAGGGTCATTATTAAGTTACAGGGTAGGAGCTAATTCTTGTGATGATTGACCCTTAAGATTGAGAAGACCAAGAGGTCAAGAGTCCTGTGGAAAAATGGAAATCTAGTTCAGAGGKTTCTGTGTATTTTGTTTGGCTTTTGAGCTTTGCCGAGAGCCTCAAAGAAGGAGCCCAGCAGCTGCTGCCCTGAAAGAAAAATGAGATGTAGAGGAGGCTCTGAAGAGACAGGAAAAATGTGACAGAGCATTTGAATTGGAGACAGCAAGTTTGTGATATATTTGAAAAAGGGCATAGACTTCAGAGRAACCTAGAAAAAAGACCGCATATACCTTTATTGGTATTTTCTGGGACAAAAGTGTTGAGRATGTCATCAGCATGGTGTACATAGACCATATGATCAACACAGTGGGTGAAACTGGAAACTCTGAGAGCTCAAATGGAAGGGATTGTATAGCAACTTTTTAACTTTTTCTTATGACTTAAAAATTAGTACCAAAGAATAAAATTATCCTTTTATATTCAGTAGATTAACTCAGGGTTTTTTTATTGTGTCTGATTCCAACGGTCACATCTTTTTATTTATACAAGTTTTACTCGAGGGTCATAGGAGTTATTCTAACTCTTGCAGATCTAGAGGAAAATGAAAGTTTATCCCCAACAGGATTTTTGGTTTTTCATGTTACAGCTCATGTGGGGCATGAGACAAAAGTACAGTGCCATGTTCTTAGGCAGGTAAGTAGCCACACTGAAATAACTGTGCATCACAGGACCAGCTTTCAAGATTACACCCACCCTAAAGTTACCACAGCCAAAAGATTTTTACACACTCATCAGCCTCATGTGTAGGGGTCGTACATGGTAGCCTAATGCCTTGGTAGGCAGAAAGGATGTGTACTCCCAGGGCGTAATTCCTTTGCAATACAGGGTATTTCCAGGGTGTACGTGGCGAAATCGGTAAAGTAAGGCACATTTTAGATTTGAGTCGTATATGCACAGACATTCCTCTGGATGAAGGAAAACTTTTGGAGCTGTAGAGCCATCCTTGGCTTTTATTAATAATACCGTCTCTCTCTGGCGTTAATATGGTCATCAGCAGTGGTTAGTTATTCCTATACTGGGATTTGAATGATGCCTCCTGCATACTGAGGAGGGAAGAGGGAAACTGTTACCGTTTCCCCTGCATACAGTGCTCCTGCACAACTGAAGAGAGACATCATTTAGACTGCAGTGCATAAAAGGAGTGGGTTAATGAATGAAATGTACTGGTTAGATAAAACCTTGACTCAAGTCAAGGTTTTTAATATGCATACAAAAATAATAACTCAAGGATTCAGTTTCTATTTTGTTTTTCCACTGCACAAAGAAAACAAAAGTACATTTGTTGCTAGTCTTTCTCACTCATTTCTTTGCCATCTTAAATTAAGATGAATTGCTTATGCTTGTCCCTTGAACAATAACACTGCTCAAATATATAAACTGGGATCTCCTTCTGACAAGTTTTAATTGTGGGATGAGTCAAGCTGGCATTTACCTAGAGAGTTCACAATGCAAAGACTCCAGTGTCAGACTCTGTCTATGCTGCATTATAAAAACAGGAAGCTGAATTTCACAAATGTAGTGAAGAAAAGGTGTGGCATTCGCAGTAAGCCTGGAAATTCAAGCACCATTAAAAAACTTCCCAGCAATGCATGTTGTGGCATTCGCAGTAAGCCTGGAAATTCAAGCACCATTAAAAAACTTCCCAGCAATGCATGTAACGAGCATATCTTGTTCCCATGCAAGGAAGGGAAGAGAAGGCTGTATCCAGCTGGCACATCCCACACCCCTGGGTCCAACCGTAACGGTAGGAGAGGAGAGAGGAGGTGGATGGGAATGAAGAACCCAGTAAATTCACAAACTGGGAAGAGCAGACAGCTCTGCTGCTTCCTGAAAAGAGAGTCTGTTTGAAGTGGGTGTTTTCCCAGAGGTTTCAGCAGAATTTGGGAAACAGATTATATACATACAGTTCTAAAACCAGGACCATAGCTAATATTTGACATGTTTTTAATATGTGGGAGTGTATTCTTTCATAGCCATAGAACGAACAAAGGAATGAATGAATGTGGTACTGAATGTCTACTCCCAAGGTCAGAATTGATCTCTGTTTATTAATACATACTCATGCGTTGTACAAAAATATGAAAACAAAATTATTCAAGAAATCCTGCGTCTTCATTCATGTCTTTGAAGGCTGCCACCTTGCTACAACATAGACATCAAACAGCAAGACATCTGGGCAGCCCCAGAGCTGGGGTCAAGAGAAAAGTAGAGAAGGGGATAGCTATAGTATACCTGAAACTTGAGAAGAGGGGGCAGAGTAGCGTGTTGCCTTTCTGGTCTTGACAGAAGACCTATGTGTCTCTGACCTTCTTGCAATCTCAAATGTCTCGTATGCACAATGTGATGCTTGATCTGTTAATTATTTGTAAGCCTAAAAGCCCTGGCATAGGGGCGTAAATAACTGTAATTATTGGCAGAGAGAGTTCCTCCAAAATTATAGGGGCGATGTAGAATTCACCCACTTACTGCTGACCTGTGGTGCAAGCAAATGAGTTTATACCTTCTGCTCACATCTAACCTACCGGCTGCAAATGTACCCCAAATTAAACACATCTAAATTGTATTGGGTYCTTGCAAAGGTAGCAAATTTATTCTGGACTTGACTTGATGCCATGAAATATAATAGATTTTTGCAATACCTTGGTATTATGTAATTGACACACAGTACAGCACACACAAAAAAGCAAATACCAAGTTCACTGTGCTCTACAAAATGACATCCAAGAGACCCAGGCAGACATCAGCATGGTGGGTTAGGATGGGGCTGCACAGCAGGGACGTATTTCTGAGTGGGTAAGGAGCACCTTTAAACCTACCCACTAAAATGAGAATGGATTCGTATTTCTTTCCTTCCTGGTCAGCAGAAACAGAAAGAAACAAGTAAGTAGGAAGTTCTGAGACTGCAAGGTTATAAAAAGCAAGAGCCTTAACTTTCCAGTAAAAGTGAGGATCTGGAACATTTTGCTTTGAGTTTGCAGAACATGACATGCATGTTGCTTTCCACAAAACAAAGAGAAGGTGGTGCTTTATTATTGGGAATTGGGCTGCTTTTGTTTCTTCCTGGCTTCTCCATTTGCTTTATTCTTTTTCAAAAACTTGGTGCAAGAATTGAGAGAGCAGGAGAACAGCACTGATGTAATCGTAAAATATACATTTCAGAAAACAATAAAAGCAAATATATTTTAAAAAGCAGGGGAATACTTGATAGCCTACATATTTATAATTGAAAGCTGTTCAGAAAGGAATTACTTTTTTGTTCACGCTAAATTCTTCTAATCCCAAGACAAAATTCTTCCTGGATCCCAGGAACTAATAAATCCATCAATCAGCAACCAAGGGATGAAACCACCTGAAATTTCCAATAGGAAATAAAAGATAATAACAAGAACCCTCTGTTGAAAATAAATGTTTGTCAAATGTGGAAAGGTAAAATTGGTATTACAGAAAGCAGAGTCCAAAATCTCTCTCTCTCTTTCTTCTTTTTCCTTTTTTTTTTAGCTAAAGCAGGTCACAGTGTCCCTTTAACCATGGATTTCTGAGCTCTGATTGTTTTGTGTAATGTCTTAGCAATCCTTTAATGAAGTTTTGATGGGTCCATTTAAAAAAATTATCCCCACAGTTTGGCCGAATTTTAATCCATGAACTAAAACCAATCTGATTTTGCAGCAAAAGTATCTGAAAGTGGATACAGTGCAGTTCTTTTCATTGATATCACATTAGCTTCTGGAGCTAATCCAGACTCACTGGAGGTTTACATGCAAACCTGACTCACTGTGGGTCTTCCATTCATATCTGATCTGCTTCCAGATCTGATGTCAATGGAAGCACTGTATACTCTATGCTGCCACTATCCAGCTTGGCCTCTCTCCAGAAACTTAATGTTTTTCTTCAGTTGCATCAGTGCCTCTGAGCAAAAAGAGAATGACATCCGTATGTTTTAAGATTAAGGCCGAGTCAACATTTCAAGTGAAAAAATGTATGCGTTTGTAGACCTACAGTAATATGGTGAAAGGGTAAATTTCTTGAAATAACAGTTTTGGTCTCAAAGCTGCTGAGGTCGTTGGTCGTTGTGTATGTTACATTTTCTTGAAAGAGATCAGCAGAAAGATACATGTAGATTGCCATGGTTTTCTTTTGGCAGCTAAATTTTGAACCATATAATTTACTGTATTTTTTTAAATCAAAGGAGAGAATTTGGCAATAAATATGTCGATAAACTCCCATTTAAAGCAAGTGAAAGAGCAGTTAACTCAGAAAGCTGATGAAGAGATGTAGGAGTCTATTGCTGCACGTGAACAGGGCTCAAAGGTGTTTTCTGAGGAGAAATTTGTATTATTGCAGTTGCATAATGCAAAAAATGCAAATAGATCCCAAACAATACAATTTGTATTATTGCAGTTGCATAATGCAAAAAATGCAAATAGATCCCAAACAATACGAGTCACTTGCGTGTACAGGGAGACTAGACTGGCATTTTAAAGTCATTTATTGAAGAATTCTTCAAACTCTTCCACAAACTTGAGCATTAAACATACCAGTCCGAGGGGTTTTATTTCACCTAAACGTGCTCCTGCCAGGCAGTGCTGCACTGGCTGTGCCTGGGCATCTGTGCCACAGGGCATCACATAAGCTAATGTTCCCTCCAGCATGCAGAGGGCTGTGCTAGGGAACCAGTGCTACCTCCAACGCGTAAAAACATCACGGACAGAGAGAAAGTAGTCATAAATGCATTGTGGAGAGGGTAATTTAACTTGTAATCTGGTAGGTCCACATACTCATACCTTACTCCAGGCTAAGCAGGACCTTACTGGAGACACAGTGTCGGTTAAGATCATCTCATACGGGTACAAAACAACTTTAGGAATCAGCACTTGGTTCATTTTGTCTTAATTCTCTTATATACTARTATTATTCTTCCAAAAACATGATGCCTTCCAAATATATTTTGTAATAAGTTGTGAAGGAGCTGAAAGGCTAAAAAGGACCGTGTAGGGTCACTCCAAAAGTTTTTTTAAAAAGATTGTCCCCTTTTTTTTTTTCCCAATGAGATTGAGATGGGAAATGCTTGGTCCTTACCAGATTTATTTATTTATTAAAAATCATAGAATCAYAGAATCATTAAGGTTGGAAAAGACCTCTAAGATCATCGAGTCCAACCATCAACCCAGTACCCATGCCCACTAAACCATGGGTACTGGGTTGATGGTTGGACTCGATGATCAATTTCTGAAGCTGTTTTCATATATTAGCAGGTAAAGTGAGCTAAATTCTTGGATCTCTACGAGAACAACATGACTTCAGCTCCTGTTTGCTATGGAAGCTTAACAGACAGGTCTAAGTACCACCTAGTTAGATAAGCATGACCCTGATTTTAGCTCATTTGTGTCACTTGACCAAAAATCTGATTACAGTTGTTTGAACTGTTTGTTAGTTTCCCTGAGACTTTATTCACGAAATCACCACCAAACACCATATCCAGAGCGTCTGTAATATACCAGACTGGTATGTAATGCGGAATATGGAGTAAAACTTGCGGCGTTCTGTGAGGGTGATCACTTTGGAAATAGCTGAAGCAGTTCAGGATAGGTGCCTACATGCTGCCTCACCCCAACGCCTGGTGAAAGGGTTGAGGGGTTGAAGCAAATGCAGAGCGTGCCGGCATTTGCCTCTTCTCCATGGTAGGAAGGGGAAGAGCCGTGGCATGCTGAGCTGGGAAAACACGAGAAAATGGCAGCTGCCACCGCTGCTACAATGCGCCTCTGCCTTCTGGTCTGTCTGCAGGCATGTTCAAGTGCACTTCGCAGATATTTTTCATAGCTTTCTAGACCATTTTCTTACACTGCTGTGTAGAAAAGCCACACATGAGAGATCTTTTTTTTATTAAATCTAAACATAAAAAGAAAATTTCACAAATCTGKTGGTCTGGCTGTTTCCCAGTCATATGTCATCTGAATTACATTACCACAATATTCCAGACATTAAATTAAAGACAGTAGGAACAAGTATAGTTGACATCTGTGCAAAATTTAAAACTAAGGAACTTCCAGTGGTTTCTTTAATCCCAGCCAAATTATGGCTTTTACCACACTCTTCCTTCTATAATGCCAATTTTTTTTTTTCTTCTCTCTCTCAAATACATTCACAAGATCACAACGATGCAGCTGCAAGGCGTCCTGTGCTGTTCCTGTGTGGGCTGGCCATGCCAGCAGTCGCACCGGGGGAGAGGGTGCCGGCTCATCTCCGAGGGGTCGCTGCCCAGGCTTCCTCGCTTTTTGGTATCACCAGGAATGTGCAGTGCCCGGAAGAGGTAATCTCTGGTGTGCCAGGCATAGCTTTCATACCTTTTTTTGCCCAGCTTAGGGAAGAAATCAGTAAGAGTTAAATTTTCTTGCTAGGAGGAGTGTGCAGCACCGGAACATGGTATCCAGGGAGACTGTGAAACCTCCATCCTTGGGGGTTTTCAAGACTTGCCTTGGCACAGCCATGGCTGACCCGAGCTAGTGCTACAGGCAGGGGCTTGGACTAGATCACCTCCAAGGTCCCCCTCCAGCAGACATTTTTCATAGTCATTGCTCCATCATGGGGGAAACAGGCAATGGCCATTGCTAGTGGCAGAGCAATGATTGCCTAATTGTAACTATGACTTGTGACGATCTATCCGCAGTGAGGYGGAGGAGTTTTGCTTTTTCTCCTCTTCTCAGGCTGAAGGATGTTAATGGCTTCTAGTAAACATTTCTACTGAGCAGTCGAAGATGTGGTTAAAGCGAATGAGCAACCTTTCRTTCAGGGCACCTAAATGCCCTGGTGAGTAGCGGTGGTGGAGAAAGCTCAAGGCGAAGCCTGCTGTGGTCAGACCAATTAGAAGCTAAATCACATGCGCACACTTATATGGGGGGGAGAGAGAGAGAGAAACAACCCAGCTACTTGGCTGAGGCTGGCACGCCTGCGCCCTAAATCAGTGGGTCAGGCGGAGGCTGCCCACTCCGGTGCTGCAGGTTCCCCCCCAA
>JASVER010000030.1:1569609-1591926 GCA_030449065.1 Oceanodroma leucorhoa
CATCCCTGGGGCTCCTCTTGCCCTCCAGTGCCCACCGCCATCCCTGGGGCTCCTCTCTGCAGCGTACCCGTGCCGTGGGCTGACCCACACGGAAGCGAATCAGGATGCCTTGCGATTCCCTGCATCCCTTTTGTTTTCCTCTGTGTTTGTTCAGCTGTGAGTATATTTGGAAACGCATTGGTGGTGGATGGGTCGCTTTGGCATTGCAGAAGGAAGAGTGTGGTAAAGGCACTGTGTTTTCCACATTATCTGATTGATACCATTCTTCTTTCCTCTTAATAGAAACAATCCACTATGGCTTTGAGATTGCCTTAACCACATAGGCCACAAAAAAATGGAAAAATGTTCCATTTTGGCTTGGTACGTCTAAACATAAATAGTGTTTTCTGTGGAGTTGATCAGGCAAAGGTAAATACAATGTTGTGCGTTGCCTCAGAAGAAAYATCATTCCTCTACCTTTAATATTTCCATCAAAAACTATTTTGATGTGGAAAAGCTGGAATTTTGCATGTTCTTTTCCCAAGGGGGAGAGGAGTAAAATAACTTGAGAAAACATTGATGCTTTTTACCACAATGAAATGAATACTTTGCATAGCAAAATATCTGAATGCTAGTAGAAATKAACTTTTCGTTTTCCTCTCTAAATATCAGTTCAATATACTTCACTTTTTTGCTATATTTGGAGACTCAGAGGTACAGAAATGGAAGCTGGGAGTATACTTTCCTGTTTTTAAAATGTGAAGCCATGTTCTGCGATGTGGGCTTAGAAGAGATGGCTTACAAAGACTGCACATTGCAAWGAGAGCAAGGGGGACTGTGTCTTAATCTTATTTTTACAGAGCACCAATGTCCCTTTGATGTATCTCTCTGTATTATCCCTCCAAGTTCAATGTCTTTAAAGTTGTACCATAATGGATAATTGTGCGGGAAAGTAGGATCTTCTCATGCTTCTGCGCAGAGTTGTGTTTCCTATGGGTTTGTTACCACTAGGCATGAAAATTGAATTGGGAACTCTCCTTTTCAGGTTGCAAGGTGGGGTGGTTGGATATGGTCCCTGGGACAGGGAGGCAACAGCCACTCATGGAGGCCAAGCAGACCATGAGGAGGACCCTGGCACATGGTGGCTGWAGTACCAGCCTCGATTCTTCCCCACCTACTCAGCCCACACATTTGTAAGTGARACCAGGATGAGATACTGGTGGTCTGGCAACTGCCACGTTGACAGAGCAGTGTATATTGCACCTTGTTTGTCAGGCAGAATGTACCCATTGATCCTCTTGCTCTTAGCTTGGGAAGGAAGGCATGAGACCTCCCTTCTCCTGGGCTTCAAGCAAAAAGTGGAAGCTGAAGCGTGTACAAGCCTCCACCATGTCTATTATTTGTTTGTTAGGTGCTGGCAACCTGCTTACGGCGCTGCAAGGCAGGAATGTGAATTACGACCATCCCCTGCAACATCTTYACTTTATGGTCCAGACCTCAACTTGAGTATCCGAACAGGCCAAGTCAGTTTTAATGAAGTGTGTGGGGAATCTCCTGTGAGTAATTCTGTGCATATTGTTCTCCCTGAGGGATCAGAGAGGAGGGAATGATATGTGATGTTTTATTTCCATTTCCTTGTTCTTTTTCATTTACTTGCTGTTCAATTATGATTTTTAAACAGCTACAAACAATGAGATTCAAATACAAAGTCCAACTGTTTTTAACATCAGCCAGATATCTGATATCTTCTTGGCAATCTGGGATCCAGAAATCAATGAATAAATTGCCATCATCCAGTGAATAAAATAGTCATCTGAATAAGCACAGCACAGATGTGCCCTTTCGCTTCACTAACATGTACTGTATGCAGAATACCTTAAACATGATGCAACTTCATGTTTCATAATACACGCTTTTTTTGTGAAACAACATATGTCTTCAGTTGCGTTTGTTTGAAGGTACTGCTATAAACTTGATGGCTATTATTATCTCTGTCGCAGTTGGCTAGTCATTCTAGAAACCATTTTTTCCCTGCTAGTAAAAAAGATCACTTTAATATAAATTAGCTCAATAAAAATATTTATTAAAACAACAGTCAACAATCTGCTCCTCCTAGCATGCATCTTGTATGGTATTAGAGTGAAAGCCCATATTATTATGTTACTAGAAAGAAAACTACTGAAATAAAAAGATTTATAAAAGAATAACAGTAAACAATCTGCTCAATCAGGCTTCTTAACTACTTAGGTGTGTAATTATAGAAATGACACAATGTTTATTCAAGTGTCTTAAGACTAACAATAAAGTGCAATGTGTATTCTACCAAGGAAGATTTACTTAAATGAATATGCCATAAGCCCAGCAGGGCTACTCGCATGACAACAGAGGAGTAAACAGGGAGAGGCATTCCCTAATGCACAGTCAAAAGGGCATAAAGGCAAGGCTATGGAATATGAGGTTTCATCGGCGTCTGAAAGGTTAGTGCTTGGTCTCATTTTGCTTTTGCTGTGTTTCAACTATTTGTGCAGAAGGGGCGGGCAGCATAAATAGAGCTTAAAGCTGTGACACTCAAGGCTCTCCACTGTGTCAGGTGAATAAAAAGTTGAAAAGCTGGGAGGATGCCTGTTTGCATTTAGTGCTCGTGCGTGTCTCGCTTTGTCACTGTCTCTGTTCCACTTTTTATATCTCATTCGCTCCTGGTCCAAGGAAGTAATCTAACCTCTATGTTTTACTTCTAGATATCTCTCCTAATCACTGAACTTACAGAGCAAACTCATCCTCTTCGCATCAAATTCTTACTCTTTATAGCCCTCTCTCATCTCTAATCTTCCCACTGTGCCCTGCAGCAGTGCCTTATGATGTCAGAATGAGAGGCTTCTGGCTGGATGAGCAAAAGAGTATTTAAAAGGCAATTTTAAATGCACAAGTTCTGACTGCATAGTCATCACCGGCCTCAAAAAAGAAGGGAGAGGCCTCTCTGCAGTTTCCCTTCTGCAGCCTCTAAAATAATACAGAGTAGAAAATACTGGTGATTTGAGGGGTGGCTTTCTGCACCGATTCTGTGCAGGAGTCCATGATGGCAGAGCGTCAGTCCCTGGAGTGTCGGGTCCTCGCCGTTTGTAACCAGCCTGTTTTCTGCAGCATTTCAGCAGATCTGAAACCGGCCAACTGCTTTAATATACTAGTCAAAATAATTTGTCGTGGTATTTGGGTCACATTAGTAGCCTGCTCCCGGTCCAGTTACTTCCCTGCAGTACTATGGCCTGTTTAACGCTCCTGACTGAAGTGATGTCTGTGGTGTTTTCACAGCTGAAAAACCACTCTCTGAAGATGCTGGTCAGCAGGATGCAGGAGAAACAGCACATCCCTCCAACACTTTGGCTGCATCCCACTCATAACTGACTCYACTCACTGGTAGACATTACCTTACACCCTTATCCTGGAGTGGCCCAAGGTGACCTCCTAGCAGTGCTAGTAAAACTGAATTGGGTTTCCTCGAGGGTGCACAAAGATTTTGGCCRCTTTTGCCATAGGTGGAAGTGGAAGATGGGATCTAGGGTCAATCATCTGGGGTGACAGCTCTGAAGACTTGGKTTCAATGCAGCTTCTACAATGGCATGATAAGACACATGGGCAGCAGCAATTGCTGCTGTGGGGAACAGTGTTTGTCTTCTTACATTGCTAGTTAGCCCCTTCCAGGTACTTCTTAAGCCTGACCCATRGTGTTCTGTTTGAGGTTTTCCAGACAGGATTTTGGTTTTCCTTTTTCAATACATTATTTGTATTATGTTATGGTAGCAGATATGTAGGAATATTTATGGCTCTGGCTTGAAGAATTTCCTGGCTGTGGCAGAGCCTCTAACCCCTAAGGAGCCTGGAAAGTAACTCTGGTTCAAAGGAAGAGGATGGGAAGCTTAATGTTGTTATAACACTGATTTTGAAAACTAAGGTTATTGTCATTTTTACTTGGAATGCTTACCCTTAAATTGTTGCCTTTTCTCCTTAAATAAACCTAATTTACTCCCATTTTTTGTAGCATTCCTCATGTTTCACTAAAGTTTCCAAAGGGGATCCTGGAAACATCAGCATAGTGTTTGCTTTGAGTTATACGAGGAATTTAACACACTTAGAAGTAATCCAAACTAGAACACAGATGCCAAAAATGACTAGAAATATTTTTAGGTCCRTGCGGACTGGGGTCACTAGGGCCCTTGGTGTGAACAACCAAATGCTCCTGCGCCCTCTGCTCACTGAGCTCAGGAGGGAAAGAGGACTCCAAACAGCTATCGACCAAAGCAACACCTGTAAGTGCAAATCCATGTTGTGAAGGACAAGATCAGCAGCTAAGGGTGGGCACTGTTTCAATAACTAATAATGAATCAAGGCATTCCTGTGCAGGGAATGGGTGTGCATCAAAAATKAACAAGATCCAGCAAATCATCTGCTGGTTTGACTTTCAGAGACACTCCCCCTACCAGCAAAGGTATCCCAAAAGACAACAGAATATGTATYGCACTTTTAGATCCTTGGTTTCAGGGTGGTGCATGTCACATCTTGATTGTACGGTCACACCCCTCCTGCTGCTGAGCCACTTGCTGTGGGGCCGTGATTTTCTCCAAAGCAGGCTTGGCACAGGGTGCTGATCCCCAGGCTTTGACCAGGGGAGAAAGGCTTTCAAAGGGGACTACATTTGCATCCAGGAGCTGGAGATGAGCAGCGCAGAGGTCTGCGTGAATGTGCTAGTCATGCTGGGGTGCCCAGTGAGCCTTGCAGCAGTGTGACCCTGCGGCGTTGGGGCCAGCCAGCCCGTGCCAGCTCACCCAGCGCTGCGGTGCTCCAGGAGCCCCTGCGTCCCCGACCTGCGTCGGGCCAGGCCGTGAGTCCTCCCAGGCGAACTTGTGGGAAAGTTAAATGACTTTTGGGGCACTTAAGGAGACTGTGGAAAAATGTTGGAGGGCTGTCAGCGCTTGCGTGATTTAGCCTAAATCTTCTCAGCAGAGCGAATGTTCACAGTCTGAGGGGAAAACTCGCCTGTAGCTGTGTGCAAGCCAACTAACTTAGTCTGAAAGGACCAAATTAACCTTGGATAAGAGGTTTTTGTGCATGGGTGGTTAGCGGATTAAAGGAGATGTCTAAGTGAAAGCCCAAGCTAAGGGAGGGGAAGGAGCACCCGCTCAGCCGGGCCCCCCGTCCCTCCCGCCCCGCGCTGCTGGCCTCGGGGCTGCGGGGCTGCAGGTGGCCTCGGGGCCGCCCAGCCTCCCCTTCCCGCTCGCCTTCCAGGGCCACTGGCAAAGCTCAGCGTGAAACTTGGGCCCATGGTTTAAAATTTATTTACTGAGAGCTGGTAACTGCTTTTTGTTTTATTTTTGTTTGTTTTTAGGTATACCCATCCTCACTGGACAGGCAAATAAGGGACCTCCTGCCGCTCCCYGGCGCGTGGCCGCCTCGGCTGCACCCTGTCAGGCGCCCGCTGCAGGCACAAATGCCCGCCTGCATTTRAGAGCAGAGATCAAGTCGAGGAAAAAAGGGTGGCACTGCATCCAGGGGGCACGTTTGGTACGAAAAGTGGGTCTGGTGTACGATCACCCTATCGTGCCTCGTTTTAAAAGTCATTGTACCTTGGAAAGCAAATACTGCGTGTGACTTTTGGTAGGGGAAAAAAGTACATCTTTAATTTGATCTCTTTTTAACGGGTTCAGTCACTTATCCCTTACGTGGGAACTGGCTGTCCATTTGACATCAGAAAGTTGTGCGTCATGAAGCTGAGTACAAGCAATTACTTCATCTTTTTCAGAGTGAAAAACTTGCGTCCACCAGGCCCCAACTCCAGCAGGGATGGCAGCACTGGGAGTTCACAAGTGCAGTAACCCTTTTTGGACATCGCCTGCTTTCAGTGAGCAGCGGGACTAGCGCGGGACCCCCATCGCCGACTATGGCCTGGGTGACGTGTTCCAGCTATACTGCACTCGCTGCGGGGAGAATAAAGATGGCTTATGGCAGCTGGCGGCATTTGCGGGACATGTAGCGTCTGCTGCGTATCGGCTCCATGCTGATACAGGGTCAGCGATTGCCTGACAGACTGAGATAAGACCATTCCTTGTCAAGATGCTTCCAGGCTACTGAGAATGTAAAATCAAAGGCTGTCTAGAAATACGGCTSAGCGCTGTTAGTGTCTTGGAAAACGCGGTGCACAGAAAAAGGACAATAGCCAGCATGCATATTCAGTACAGGAATTACAGGCAGGACAACTAAATCAGTAGGTCTTTAAGACTCAAGATAACCTTGAAGCTGCCTTAAACCATTTCTTTCAGGGTTGCTTTTGAGTACCTACAGAAAAGAGGGAGTAGCTGACTTGCTGTTGTACTGTGCGTTCTCCTGCGGTGCCAGAATGGTCTTCTTGCAGTCAAAGTCATACAGTAACAGTCTCGGATGTCTTTTAAGTTGAAATTTGGGTCCAGCCTGCTGTGTAATGAGCAAAGATCAGGGAATCACGAAGATGCTTATGACCRTTTTTTGATTCTCTGAATTTAACTGGAGACTAAATGGATTAGACCAGGATCTCCAGTCTGCCCTTATTATTACACTAAAAATATTTTACTGTAACTTTGCAGATGGCAAGCTTGACATAATATCCACCCCATTATATTTAAGTTTTAAGTAACCCTTATAAGCAAACCTGTTATTCGCCATACTATRGAACTAAAGCAATGCAAAGGCATTTACAGAAATTACATTGATCTTATATATCAAGCAGCAACACGAAATGAATGTAAAAATACATATATTTATGTTCTTTAACCCACAACTGGAGTTAATAATAACTGAAGTTTGGAGTTAATTATAACTGAAGCTTGGGCTATTCATTTTTATGTTTAGGACAAACCCCCTGAGGTTTCTGCGACCAGGATTTTATAGCCAGAGACAAGAAATTTCACCACCACTGGGAACATACATATTCCTATCAAGTCAGTTAGAAAAGGAAAATAATCATTTTGCAGGAATGTGCCCAGATAAACCCAAAAGTTAGGATTAGGTTAGTCATAGAAGATCTCTCCCCTAACTCCGATATATTGCAGATAGTAGGAATCGCTGGGAAGACTTTAAATATTCAGAGGGAGAGAGCAAATACAAAACAAATGGTTACAATGCCTTCGTTTTTCAATACCTGTCTAGAGTTACCACTAACATCAAGCAGATCCAACAAACGGATGAACTAATTCCTGAGAGTTGGAATTTCACTAGCCTGGGTTCRAGCTGGCTAGGAAACAGTTTTCCCATCCTGTAGAATTTAAGATTTGTCTTCTCCTTCCCATTCCTTTCACCAGAATGGAATCCAAAATTTACAAAGACTTTTTGTGAAGCATGAAAGTCATTCCTGGCAGGCAGGTCTGCGGAGGATCTTCCCAGTCTTTAGGGAGCCTGGGTTGGAGTGGCTATGCTGTCATTTTCTGCTTCTCAGGTGGGAGAGGCTTSTATAGTCAGACTCTTCCACTCTCCCTTTGGCAAAAACTACACACTGGACAAAAGAGATTATACAGGTTAAAGTTCAGTGGAAAACACTCTTGTGAAACATCTTGATTTTGATGAAAAAGCRTTTTCTTTTCCTCCATAAAAGGAAAACACGACCCCCACGCTGTAAGAGCTCTATTTTGCATGCAAACTAACACAATTCCCCCCAACAATAGCTCTGTTTTGCATGCAAGCGTACRCACATTTCCCTTTGTTATTGTTTGTAGACTACTTTGAATAGGAAATCTTATTTGGTGCTAAGCATTAGTGCAGCTTTACGGCAGCTTGTTTGCCTGGTACCCTATGTGTCCCACCGGGCCCTGAGACACTTTGTGCTGCTATGAAGCAGCACCTCGCTTTGTTCCCCCCATGCCTCGTAGTTTCTTGGTGTGTGCGATAGCAATTGTACACTATGTTTTAATTTGCATTTTTAAACAGACRTGGTCTCAGCCGTCCTGTGTGACAAGAACGATTAGTCTGACCTGTTATATGAATCTGTCCCTGCCTCTTCAGCTGCCACCCTTTTGGCATTTTGCATCTTAGATAAAGGAAGGACTAAAGCCAAGCATCGAAACTGAAATCATTATATTAATTTGTGTGAACAAATGACATGAGTATGTTTCTGAAGCCCAGATACTCTGCTTTTTCATTATTTCCACTGTCAGAAAGAGATCTCTCACAAATGTTTGTCACTGGAAAGAGTGAACAGGAAAGAAGGACATAGGTAGGTAGGCAGGCAGGTAGGTAGGTAGACAGCTACCTAAAGGAAAGGACAGAAGAGGCAAACGTGGAAAGCCTTTGTTTGAACCGCACTGAACATTATTTCCTGGAGACTTTCACAGTGGAGTCAAAAGACCTTGTGTCTAGCAGGTAATTGTAGTCTGCCAAGGTTTCACGATAGAGAAGCAAACAAAAACATCATTCATAAAATACGACCACAGTACACGCACTGCAACCAACTGGGTCAGCTGGCAGTGTAGGAARAGCCAGCTGACAGGACCTGGGAAGTCAGAGCAGCTGTGCTCTAACCCCGATAACTATTTATTATTTATTCACTTTGTTCTGCTCAAGCTGGGACATGCAGACCAACACCAATTTGCTTTGCCTTTTAGAGTAAGTTTGAACAGACAAAATGGGTGTCTGTCAGTGGGTTTACCTCATGTGAGAGCACTTACCATAATTAACAAAGGGACGTGTGTCCGGGCATGACTTGCAGCATTTGCTAAACTCAGAGCCGTCTAAAACATGGGCTCACAYGAAAGGGTATGTAGCCCAGGGTCCTGCAAAGCATGAGGCCTATTGCAACTGTGTTGATCGTGCTTGCCTACAGCCACCCCCGAGGGTAAGTCCCCTGAAGCCAGCCTTGCTAACTGTAACGCTGCCAGGAGGCAAACTTAAACACCCAGCAGAACAACCTACATCAGCAATAGGACTTTCTTTGCCTATTGATTGCTGTAGTAAGATTTCTGGCTGCATAAAGACAGATTTCTTTTCATGCTGCCAGCCAACACTGCTTTTTTTCAGGAAATCATGATYTTTTTTTCTGTCTGTCCTGCAAGTGGCATGATGTGAAGAAGAAAGCACATAGCTGCAGTTAGCTTGGGAATAAATATGCTCTGGAGTACAAAAGCCTGGGCTCTGCACTAACCACAGCAACATGGCTTCTGTTTCAGAGCTGTCTCACATCTGTCCGAAGAGAAGCACAGGCAGCTGGAGTTCACATCTGCCTGGAAAATAGCATGTAGACATACCCATATGTATGCTGGCAAATCTTTTAAGCATAGACAAAGCCTATGAGAAATAAAAGGGAACACATCTCATGCTAACTTCAGCTAGAGAAGTTTGAAGTTGATCTTTACCCACCTATGAAGCTAARGATTTAGGTCTGTCGTCTTGCTCAGGTATGGGAGTTTGATGCTGAAAGATGGATATAAATGGTGCATTCAGAGTAGATTTTTTTTAATGTGTTGATCAAACGGTATGTTTAAAGGAGGGAAGAAATGCTGTTTCCCTGAACTGGCCATCATTGTGCACTGCTATTTCTCAAGATAAGACAGGCTTGAGTTGGATTCCCAGGTCTTGGATAGAGTAACTTTTAATTTATTCAGCACTTTTTCCTGAATTAATTTACTTAAATGTCAGTGCCAGACTAGCAGCTGTATGGTAGAGGGAGAGCTGACCCATGGAGTCTGAGAAAGCTTCCTGAAGGTCTGTATCTTAACCAGCCATGCAAGCTAAGTCTTCACAACTGCAATCTGCAGCAAAACCCTACACTGCTGAGGATCGATGACATAGTGACAGCTCCACTACAGGCTGAGTGGCCCAATAGTCTGGCCTCAGCATCAGACAGGAAGAATTTCTTTCACATTTCTTGCCTGAACTTCAGTTTCTTCTATTTGTGCTTAAGTTTCCATCTCTCCATTTTTTGTATGTGAGCTGTGAAGCAGAAGCCATAGCCTGTGAAGGAGATCCTGCAAGTATTTCAGCCAGGAATTACTGCCATTTTATTGCTTGGCTTCATTTTTTGTGTGTTGTTGTCCCTGATGAAGTTAATGATGATACTGAGCAATGTCTTTTCAATTTTGTCTGCTTCTAAATGATTCTAGTTTCATTTCTCAGCATAACGCAGGCCCTACATCTAGTTTACTTATGATTTATATTCTGTTCAAAGATATGAGCCTTCATGAAGCCTACTGGCTAGTAATTAAGCAAGCTCATTTTAAGTCATTAATCTATTGTTCTGCATGATCTTTCTAGAACGTATTTAAAATGTCTGATGCAATGTTTATTCTCAGCCCTCTTAATGCAAGTCTTCTCTGTAACTGCCTGCCTTTATTTTCCATTTGCATCACCTGCAAATGATTGTCTATACGAGCCTAATGGTTTACAGTAATCCTTTAAAAATTAGATACTTGAGGTGAACCCATTTAAGATAATTTTTTACAAAAGTCTAGTATTCCACCCAAGCACCATAGCGTACCTTCTGAACGGAAAGCCAAGTGCACTAAACGTATCAGCATTTCAATAGCCCAAACCCATTTGCTGTGGTATTGAGGACTGACATACAAATGACCCTGGGTTTCAGTACATGGAAATTACTTGTAATTATTCTGTATTTTCCAACCCTCAACCTGTTCATCTCACAACTCTTTGGTAGACACTCCTTTGAGCTGGCTCTAGCATTATCAGGCGAAATTCTGAGATCTCTGTTGGAGCTCTCCAATTTGCAGCTGAGTAGCTGACCCATTTTTGTTTAGGGCAATGTGTCTTTGGTTATAAAATCATCATTCTTTATAAGCCTCTTGCAGGGGCACAAATGGATGTATTTTTTACTCTATGTGACATTTTTAAACTGATAGACAGACACTATTTGCCCAGCGTTTTTTAATCTCCATTTCATGAAAAATGAAGGTCTTTGGCCTAGAATTTCAATTTGATTTATATTCACAATTTCTCTCAACATGTTTCAGCCTCGCAGATATCAAAACATGAACATTAGCTTTAATCATTACCAAAGGTTTCCATGTGATTTAATAGTGAGAGAGGATGCTGGTTTTCCTCATCATTTTTTAATTTCTCATAAACTGAATATCAAATTCACTAACTTTCATCCAAAATCAATTACTTTGAAAACCTGTAGGAAAGGAGACCTTGAAAGAATATCCTACCATAATTTCTGTTACTCTATCCAATCTTGGTGCTGTCTCTCGTTAGTTGGAATCATTACTATACCTTAAAAGTAGCAACTTTGTGCAGTAGAATGGCACCATGCTGCTCAATCTATCTGCTAAGTAGGAGACCTCTGAATTTTTGCTGCATATTCTACTGAAGTTTTTTTTGTGTTTATTAAAATTAGTGAGTCAATAGATCTGTGAAAGTATGACTATTTCTCTATTCCAGGTCATCAGAAAATAATGCTTTTTCTCTTCTGAGGCCAGGATCTTTAAGAGTGGACAGAATATAAATCAGAAGTGAAAAGGATTCAATTCCCACTTGCCAAGGGGAGGTTCCCATCTGTTCTCACTGAAGTGTATGGGGATTTTTGCTATTGACTCTCTTGAGAAAAGGGTCAGACCTTAATTAGAGGGAGAAGAGAACATTTAGCTGTTTTGTACTGTTATCTAAAATAAAAGTGCTTCAGCTAAATAGGCTTGTGACCATCTGAAGAATCTGCTTAGTAACAAACATTCTCAGTTTTGCAAAGGTGTAAACCCCTGGAAATTAGGTAGTCTTGCCCACCACAGCAACAAATCTACATAGGTTAAGGAGGTGCTTCAGTAGCTTTTATACTCCATGGAAGCCAAATCTAACTCATCAAGGTCTTTTCTATTGAATATGCATCTTACTAAGAAACGAATACTCAAAAATTTTATGTGTCATCAAGGTTGTGCCTGTTCCTACCTGAGGAATCTCCTGGCAAAGAGCCAACCAAACATAACCTCACCTTCATCTTTTACCACCAATCTATGTGAACAACATGCTCTTGATACAGAGACTACATTCTGATCTGACCACTTAGACAATATTTTTTCCAGTAGTTTCTCTAGTTCAGTCAGTCTGAATAGTCACATATTTATGCTGAGGTGTTTCTTTTGTTACCTTCAGGACAGAACTGGGGACTCTAATTCCAGCTAGGGGAGGGGTGGCTACATGATAGACCAATTTTCCAGATTTTTACAGCTGCTGAGTACAAAATTGATACCAGTTGCCCTCCAGCTTGCTCCCAGAGCAAGGTAATTGCAATATTTATTTTCAATGTGCAGTTTGTTACTTTCCCTTTCAAGTCAGTCTAGTCCCTCTTATTCCCTTTTATTTTTGCCTTTGCAGTAGGTAACATATGTAATGTGAACGCTGTGTTTAATATCAGACTTTTGCTGTTCAGGGAAATGAGCTCTAACGTATAAAACAAAAACATAAAGTAGCCCTAATAAATTAGTTTATGAACAATGGAAATTAAGAAATATTGCAAGAGGACATAAAAAAAATGAAGAAACCCTTTAAAGCAATTATGAAGCATAGATCATATTCACATCATCCAACTCAGTCTAAGATAAGAGCTCACAAAGGAACTTTTCTAGTTGGTAGATAAATGTGCATRCACAGAGTTCCCTATTCTGCCTAGTTCCAGCAAACCTTCTCAGGAGTATCTGCAGCTGTCTTATCAAAGTTAAGAGTCCTGTCTAGGAGTACGCTGGTGTGGGAAATCATCAGCTGGTGTTAGAGCAGCTATGGTCTTCACTGACTAACCAGACCTCCAGAGGACATCTCTTGTGATTCTCATACGTATCTTCGGTTTCAGAGCCTCTGCTGGTCAGGATTCACTGAAATGTTCACTTATATACAAGTGTAACACACATGTACATTTTTATTAGCCAGCCTTTTTTAAAAGCCTGTGTCCCATCAAATTGCTCAGCGTTTTGTAAGAACTTGAAGTTCTAGCTGTCAGTAAACACATCAGGTGGGTCATGCGATGTAACCTGCAGCTCAGCTGCTGGCAGAGGTTGTAAAGCTGCATGAAATCTATCTTTATCACTATAGGAAGATTCGTGGAGCCACTGCTTTCATATCACGCTAGTTACTCTCCTGACTTTTTAAAAAGCAGGTAGATTTCTTTTGCTTTGGTCACTACTTTCTGAGATAAACTATTGAAATTCAATGGAGTTGTGCCAGTTGAACCAGCTAAGGATGCCTCCTTCTATTTGCTCTTACAGTTCCTGAAGGATGTGTGATTCAAATTCCATTGGGATTGCTCTTTTATCTTTGCAGTCAAAAATGTCCCTATTTTTCTTCAACTTTTCCCAGAGCAACATAAGAGCTGTGTGTTAATGTGTGCTGCAAAAATGTGTTCCAAAAAAGTAGATTGTAACTATCCATTTGAATAACTTTGATTTATTTCAGCTACAGTTCCAACATCTTCAATTGTATTTTCTAGTAATGTTCATAGGAGCTTGTTTGCAAAGAAGTAAGTTGGTATTGCAAACTGCCTTGTAAAATCTGAAGTTTCTTGCATATCTTACAAAAATAACCCAAATAGCTAACAAGTTTTGAAGCAATAGCTATGGGGCAAAAGCTATAGTATGTTAAATCACACAGACAGAACAGCGAATTGTCACAGTGAACAGTCCCACACATATACAGCCTGTAGATTGCTCAGAAAAAGCTATTCATCAGAAAAAGAACGTATCTACACAAATAAAGTTTGTAATCGGTTAAAGATGTGAGGAGTTACATCTGTGAAGGACTCATTTGCTCTAATACAGAGGCAGCTGGAGCAGAGACACTGAATGGAATAGATCTGTGTTAAACACCTTGCCTCCAAGTGGTTACTGAGCACTTGTTACCACATGTTACCAAGAATAGAAATAGCCTAAGTAGAGGAATGAAGAACTTCAAATCTCTATCAGAGCCAAAACTCTCCGGAAATGTGGAAACCAACTGAAAGAAATTCAGTAGGCACTTTGCTCTGTGTTTGTAAACAAGCAGTGCCAGTAGAAATGAAGACATTCAGGAGGTAGCCTTGTTTTTGACAGCGGCTGGTTCTGAAAAGCTTGTTGCAGTTAAGTGGAACAGAGGCTGACTGTGAAGTGGTAGTACAGAAATGTGAGGAACCCTGAATTCCATGTAAAAATGAAACATATGTGTGAGGTTGGCTCAGAGTGAGCAGAGTCTTGCAATTTTGAGGGCTARCTAAGAGGAGACTGGGTCCTAATGGGAACTGGGAAGAAAATTCAGAGAAACTACTGGAAAATCCAGAGTGAAGCTGAACAAAGCTCTTATAAGGTGCTGGTTAATGCGCRTTAGTGAGGAAGGAAGTCACTCGGCACAGTCTACAGAGTGAACTCCACAGTTCTTTGACACTGCAGGCCTGATTTGCTATGCAAAAAYGTCACCAAAACCCCAACTCCTTAAGGTAAAAAAAGATGCAGAGCTCTATCTTGGATCAAAACAGGAACAACACAGCAGCTTGCATACATTGGACAACCACCACTTCAAAGGATGGTGTCCAGAAAAAGAAATATATATCCAGAAAGGCAATGGGTTGCACCATCTTTTTAATTGATTGCAGACATTCCCAGAGTGTGGCCGGTGCGGGCAAAGGATGACAAGTATGCCTCTAGCTCAGATGAACTCCACACAGCAGCAACAAATAATGCTCTGCCAAAATATGAAGACTGTCAACCTGAAAGTAAATGTGACAGCTATTATTTCAAAGCTGCACACTGACACATAAACCACTGTTCCCAGAAACTCTATTAAAAGAGCTTAAGGAAAAGCCTCAAAAATAAAAGATAAACTGATGAAGAGTGTTATTTACACATCAGCTAAAGAAATATTTGAGGTAGAGCCACAGTKAAACAGTAACAAGGACATGAATGCTACTTCTTGAGTTAGAAGGATGCCAGTTCTTTTATTTTATTCAGGGGTATGATCCTGAAGTGATAGAAGCCAAAATAACTAATGATATCTTTAGAACATCTCAGAGGGGAGTGCTTTTGCTCCTGCTGGACTACTACAGAGCTGACAGTGCCCTCACACTTGTGTAGCAGTGCTGCGTGCATTATCCTGCTGCACTTTGAGACTGTCGCCCCAGAGGGATGCATGTGGTACGGTACGGCACTATCAAAACAAATGACTTGCTGCTTCTTGATGTTAGTGTTCATGTATCAGAGGAGACATACAAGTTCAGGTGTCAGTAACATCACAGACTAACTGGACATTGTTATTAAGGTAGGTTAGCAGACAGGCTGGAAGGTCCTGGGGTCCCGTGTTACGTGAACACTTCTCACTTTTCATCCCCAGGCTGCTCTGGGGAATAACTACGTGGCATCTGGGCTGTTCGGAGACGTGTGCATGGCACTGCCTGGGCATGTGCACAGGGGAAACAGGGAACCAAACAGTCATTGCCAAGGTCCTTGCTGCAGAGTGGTGACTGAACAGCGCAGGGAGCTTGATCTCATACAATTAACTGTTCCTGTTCTTCTACAATGCCCCAGTCAGTATTTTCCTGTAGCCAGAGTTGGGATTTTAGAAACCAGATCTCTTATGCAATAAAGCAGAGCAGTGACTAAAGTTCCTCTGCCTGACTTGGACAGTAAAGCTAACTGGAAGARGTCCACTTTTTTCTTTTTGTCTCTAGTATGAAATACTTCAGTGAAAATATGTTGGAAATTTTGTGTCTTCATCAACAACTGGAAAGTAGAAGACCAACTTTCTTTTTTCAGTTATAAGTTTTGGTTTTCCGCTCTTTTGAAAAAGACAGTTCTTTTTGGCTACAAAAGAAATTGCAAGAGAAATCATTASCAGAGTTTTCCACCTAGCTCAAATGTCATTCTTCAAGCAACTCTACCCTTTTCAGCTTTCTTCGTATGGTGGTATTAGACTAGGCAATTTGTAAAATTTGGTGGCTGTTATCGTTTGTGATAGGAATTGAGCTGAGACATTGTATTTGTCCAACAAATCCATTTCCTCTTTTAATTAGGATTGATGTGCAAGTTGCATCCTAGTGGTGAATCGGTCTCCAGCCGGCTCTGAACCTTTTGCAGTTGGTTATTGCAATTCTTTGACTGGTTCCTCCAGTGTAACCTCCCTGCTTTAAAGAGAGTGGCAGTGGTTGGTTCGAACAGAGCAGACAGCTGAGTAGATGTTTAGCAAAAATTATGTCTAATGTAACAGAACTGATCAATGTCATTTTCCTTTTAAAGAAATGTTCTCTGGAAGGTGCTGTTCAGCAGAGCAGAGTTGATATAATGCTTCGGATGGCATAAAGGACTTTAAGAAATGACTGGAAAGATCATGCACGTGCATGGGGTAACTTTCAGTTACATCCAAGCACAGCCTCTCTATTCATAGCCACAAAAATAAAAAAGCCACAAATAACTTCCAAGGCTTAATTTCACATCACTACCAAATGTGCAGGATAGGACATGCTGAGCTTGTTGGGCTATATGTTACCTGGGAGCTTRCCGAACCTGTATTCTGTCAGCCACTCTCGCTGCTGCTTGGTTTCCAGATCAATGTGAAGATGTTTTGATGAGTAAAAGGCAAATGACCTGTGATGTACCTGTCTGAAAAAGCCTCTTCTAGTTAATGATAAACTGATTGCAACCGCACCATGAAGGAGCTAAAATCTCATCATTATAAGAGGGAAGAGGTAGCTGTCAGGTTGCTCACACTTGGGACCCCAGATTTTTTTAAAGTCTTTTCTTCCCTAGATTGGTAACARCCTCATATCTTTAGCTTTCCCTATGAAGTCCCACCTAATTTTGGGTGGAGAAAGGGTGGTATGGTGTATGTTGGCACTGAGGAAGGTGAGGAGAGTGGCTAGCACCAAATACCATGGCTACTGTGCCCAGATATTAATTTTGCCTTCCGAAGTGTGAATAAAAACAATTATTGTATATTGATAGCAATTTTTCCTGCATAAAACAGAGGTCATACATGACTCTAAAATGCAAAGATTTGGGCATAATAATTTAGTAACATGACTGAATGTTAGGATCAGGTATTTAATCACACAGGAAAAGCTGCATACCTCATTGACTATGAAAACRCTCCCTGCGTGCTTTTTGGAGTGTGCCACGTATTGCAAAGCATATATTATCCTGTAAATATTAATGGTAAGTAATTTAAGATCAGTAGTTGCCTTCTTTTCAGAACAACTCAGATGTGATGGTTACATTTCTGCCTTATTGGACTTGCTCTTTTGGGGCCATTTAGTCAATCCTGGCTTGCTAGATTAGGAACCTCTTGAACAAATATAGTTCACTTTGTTCATTTTGATATACCCTCATAGAAGCCATTAATTGCCCAATGAGCCCAATGGACAATTGATGGTTTCTGTGGACAATACATCAAACTGGTTATACGTGAAACTTCTAAAAGTGGAGCATAGTATAAAGTTTAAAGGATACACAGGAGTCAGGTGTTCTGATTTCTACATCCACCTTTTCCACTGACTTGAAGTAACTGTAAGAGTTTGACCCTGAAGCCCAGGCCTATCGGAGGGCTGCAGAGCGTGGCCCCCCAGCATGGACAACCCAAAGAKCTCTGTACAGCACGCTAATAGGATGGATGAAGGGAAAGTCTGAAATACCAACAATTTGGGGGACATAAGKGGTTTATTTTGTACTTTATGGAGGTTTCTTATATCCCTTGGGTTTCAAGAAGTCAGCCAACTACAGCCTCGTACTCAAAGAGCTAAAGGAAAGTTCTTTTGGTTGCGTGAGGTTAGGAGGTAGTGTAAGAGCTGCGAGACAGCCTCTCTTCATGTGTAATGGCCCTGTGGTACAGGATTTATGCCGACAGTGGAAAAGCCAGCTGCCAGCAGGCGTGTAATGCTTCCCCAGGAGCATGCCCAAACCACCAGTTTGGGTGCTGTAGGCCATGCATGAACATTTCATGGAGTGGGAGTAGAAAAGGGGACACCTCCASTACGAGCTCACTACCTGAAGCAGGGCACTACCAAGCCATGCTCCTCCCCTTCTTCCTTTTCAGTCCCATGAGTCTTAAGATATTCAGCACAGGGCATCTCGGCTTTGGTAAGAGGGCAGTGTTCCTACCCAAAYGAACTCGTAGAGTGCTCTTGCAGGGAGACGACGCTGGGGCTTTGGCTTTCTTAGGCCAAGGAGGGAGCTGCATCCAGAGCTCCCCTTTCCTCCCTGAACCTTCCAAACATCAGCAGTCAGTGTGTTGGAGACAGGCAGAGAAGCCATGCCATTTTGACTGTTTTGCTGCTAGGCCCATCCTGGGGGATTGGGACCCCATAGCAGATTTGTCAGGGATGTGGAGGAGGGAAGGTGGAACCTTGGGTCTCTGTTGGGGCTTGGACCAGAGGGGAGGTACTGTGGCAATAACAGCATTCTCAGAGKGGCTGCTTGAGGTGCCTTGAGCACATTTAAGCAAAAACTCCAGTTTGGGGATTCACATCATTAGATAGCAGCTGAGCAAGAGCGTTTAGGACCCTGCTTTTCAGTCACTCTTGCAACACTTAAGTCCCTTCCTAGATTCAGATCTTASTTTTGGTTACTCAGTTTGCCATCTGTTGGAGTGGAATAATAATTCCTTTATATATAAGCTTTATGCAAAGAGATCTATGGAGATTAATTTATAATCTTTCAACTTGGTTTAATTAATCCGGAAGGAATGATATACACACAATATATGTTATTTCTGACATAAAATTAACAGTGGATGTTTCATTACAAACAAAGTAGTTACAAATATGTTACCCTTCTTTTTATCAGCCAATATTTCAATTAACATTTGTCCAATTCTTCTTTCTACCTGTTTTCTGTTTTTATCAACAGCTACTTGGCTGTCACAAACAAAAGGTCTGATTTTTTTTCCTCCATCAGGTTCCACTGAATATATCCTGCTATGCTCCCACCAAAATRTGTAGATGTAAGTCATGCTAAGACCAGAGAACACAGTGAAGAATACAACACAATAGTAAAAAAATCCATTCATTCATAGATGAATAAGTAATTTATTGCTTTCAAGTACTGAATGTCACAAAATTCTGGAATCATAGAACATCTTCATTGTTYATGGTTGAGCAACTTTTCTTTTTGKTTTTTTTTTTTTTAGATTTTTAACTGGAATAGCATATACTGATTCTACAGAAATTTACATATGGAAATAACTTTACACACAAGCAGTCTTGTTTAGTTCAAACAGAACTAGTGAATTCATAATGTTACCCTAGTGCATATTTAGGAGGAGTATGTTTTCACTTGTATATGGAACATGTGTTGTCCTTTGTTAAAAGAAGAAAATATGCGCACATACATATATGAAAAGAGATAAGAAAAGGAAAAATTTGCAAGCTGAAAACAAATCCCTGCTTGCCCTTCAGTTTACTAAAATAATGTTTGCTTAATACATGTTAAACAAAAAAGCCAAACCATGTTATCTTATGGTTGGTTACTAATGAAACTCAGTTTGTCCTCTGCTTTTAATTCTGAGTTTGACAACCTGAAAAACATATCTTCAAAATGCGAATATCTTCTCTRTGAGAGAAATATTGTCTTTCTATATTAAAGGATAAATGTGCCTGCAATACAGAAGGTGTGATAACTAGTACTAACTTCTTTTCTTGGCTGCCRTCCCACCAAATGAGTCACATTTAGTCAAGATTTTGCCCTTATTACATACCTGGGGTCAGTACCCTGGAGATTCAGTGGTTACTAATGGTTACTCGGCTAGTGAAACTAAGGAAGATGTAAGGCAGAAAAAAAGCATACACATAAGGTGTATTTTTTTAAGTCCTGCTGAGAGAGTGAAAGCTGAAGACACTTCCTGCCCCCAGATATCCGTCTTTTGGGGGCTACAAAATGCACTTTTTTATGGTCTCAAAAAAGGAGAGTGATGCTAAACCCATTTTTCAGTAGTCTTAAAAAAACCTGTGACAGCAATGCAGGAAAAAAGCAAGGATCTTATTTAGATCCAGCGTCTGTGAAATAACAGGTTGGGGACGATATACKGTAGGTGCTCCCCACCTCAGTCCTCCAACATCCAGCTGTATAACCCACGCTATAAACAAGAGCAGTAAAGGATGTAGCCAATATAAAGATAGATTTTAGATATAGCTAAATTCAACAATTAGCCTAATCATATAAGATTAATTCTTCTGTAGTTCATGTAATTGTCTCTTTTCCAAAAGTCTGCTCATGCATCTGTCTGGAATTCAGATCATATTGTCGTTTTGTGTCACTCTCATTTGATCTAATACCTGAAAGTTTTTTATTCATGGTTAAAGGCCTAAGTGAAATGGCCACTTAACCAAATGCCTGCATTTCAGCAGCTTCACCAAATGACCAGTTTGACAGAATGACTGTGATAGGAATTAGAGCTAGTGCAGCTCCCTTATTAATCATTGCTCATTGACCATTAACAGCAGTCAAATTGTATCTGAGWGTAGTTAAGGTGTCCAGGGGGTTTGTGTGCCACAGGAGGAGGGAATGGAGTGGCGAGCAAGGAGGGAGGAGAGGGGGTTATTCTTTTCTGGGGGGACAYTGTCCCCGTTGAAATCAATCACAAAAATACGATGATGCCAAAGGTGCGTGGACCAGATCACTGAATCTTGAATGTTGCTGTGCAATTAAATGCTGGGTCTTATAATTTGAGAAGGAATATATATTTATCTATCTAGGGCACTGAAATGAATAATCCCTGTTACTGAAAGAAAGTTATGTAGGAGCAAAATAGTCCTTGGGACTGGAATTCAGTTGCCAGCTTAGCTCTCTGCTGCACAGTTTTGCGGCTAATCAGGGCACGCAGAAAGGGTTTCCAGCTGCTCTGTGCTTTCCCTGGGGAGGGATTTTATTGAGTGCTTGTGTGTATATGTGTGGCAGCACCTCTTTCAAGCAATGTATGCAATGGCCAGGGAGGCTTATTGGTGGGTCTGGTTTGTTGATGGGTTTTTGTTTGGTTTATTTGAGGTTTTTGTTTGTGTATTTGGTTTTTTCTTTGTATCCCAGAGGAAACAGCTGGGGAAAAGATTTTGGAGTAGGCCTGCAGGCCTCTTATGCCAGTTTATTTGAGCTGTTTGTTATGTTTGAGTTAATTTGTCCCATGTTTAAAAAATGTGGACTCCTAAAGAATGTAGATGTGCATGAGAAACATTAAAAATAAACAAATATTCCAATAATACCACCCAAATTGTCCTAATGTTGTTGGATGAAATAAATCAATGTGGGTATTTTCAGTGTGATGAACCAACACTTGGGAACATATTCCTAAAAGGAGCTCATTCAGCATTGGCTATGACCAACTTTGTTACTTGAAGTCAATGAAAATACATTTGCAAGTAAGGATTGCTCATACACGAATGGTCTTCAGTACTGGAACTTGTACCGGCAGCCCACAGAAAGAGCCAAAAGCTCCACATAGTTGTGTTAAAGGTTGTTTTTGTATTTGCTAGGGGAAAGATGGAAACCTATTTGTCTAACAACGTTAACCTGRAAGTGCAGTTTTTTAATAAGGAAAAGTTCTTTAAGGCAATAGTGCAAAATCTCCATCTTTAATATGGTTTTCATTCGTTAAATAGCTTCTTACCCCATTGCTATGTTTGAGTTCAAGGCTTCAAAATTTTGCAAGAAGCACTCATTTTTCACATGATTAACAGACAAAAGGAGCAGACAGGCAAAATGACATCCTCTGTTCCTTTAGGATTTTTAAATAATTAGTCCATTTGATTTTAATGTAAAATAGATTTTCTAAATTTTGTTGTAAGAACAGCASAGAGGAAACAGTCTAGGAGGTTCCTGGAGTGTGTGGAAGATAAATTCCTGACACAGCTGGTGAGTGAGCCAACTAGGGAAGGCACCCCGCTGGACTTGTTCTTTGTGAACAGAGAAGGACTTGTGGGTGATGTGACTGTTGCCTTGGGCATAGCGATCACAAAATGATAGAGTTTTCAGTTCTTGGAGAAGTAAGGAGGGGGRTCAGCAGAACTGCCACCTTGGACTTCCAGAGGGCAGACTTTGGCTTGTTTAGGRGCCTGGTTGACAGTGTCCCTTGGGAGGCAGTCCTGAAGGGCAAAGGAGTCCAGGAAGGCTGGACATTCTTCAAGAAGGAAATCTTAAAGGCGCAGGAGCAGGCCGTCCCCATGTGCCGAAAGATGAGCCGGCGGGAAAGAAGACCRGCCTGGCTGAACAGAGAGCTTTGAATGGAACTCAGGAAAAAAAGGAGAGTTTATGACCTTTGGAAGAAGTGGCAGGCAACTCAGGAGGACTACAAGGATGTCATAGAATCATAGAATCATAGAATCATTAAGGTTGGAAAAGACCTCTAAGATCATCGTGTCCAACCATCAACCCAGTACCCATG
>JASVER010000030.1:1593641-1770029 GCA_030449065.1 Oceanodroma leucorhoa
CGACCTGCTACATCACTTAGACACACACAAATCTGTGGGGCCGGATGGGATCCACCCAAGGGTACTGAGGGAGCTGGCGGAAGTGGTCACCAAGCCACTTTCAATCCTTTATCAGCAGTCCTGGCTAACCRGGGAGGTCCCAGTTGACTGGAGGTTAGCAAATGTGACACCCATCTACAAGAACGGCTGGAAGGAGGATATGGGGAACTACAGGCCTGTCAGCCTGACCTCGGTGCTGGGGAAGGTTATGGAGCGGTTAATCTGGAGTGCCATCACACAGCACGTACAGGACAACCAGGTGATCAGTCAGCAGAGGTTTATGAAGGGCCAGTCCTGCTTGACTAACCTGATCTCCTTCTATGACAAGGTGATCTGCTTAGTGGACGAGGGAAAGGCTGTGGATATTGTCTACCTGGACTTTAGTAAAGCCTTTCACACTGTTTCCCACAGCATTCCCCTGGAGAAACTGGGCTGGTTATGGCTTGGACTGGCATACTCTTCACTGGGTAAAACACTGGCTGGACGGCCGAGCCCAGAGAGTTGCGGTGAATGGAGTTCAATCCAGTTGGCAGCTGGTCGCAGGTATKGGGGGCCAGGGCTCAGTTTTGGGGCCAGTTCTGTTTAATATCTTTATCAATGATCTGGACAAAGCAATCGAGTGCTCCCTCAGTAAGTTCGCAGATGACACCAAGTTGGGCGGCAGTGTTGATCTGCCGGAGGGTAGGAAGGCTCTGCAGAGAGATCTGGACAGGCTGGATCGATGGACCGAGACCAATTGCATGAGGTTCAACAAGGCCAAGTGCCGGGTCCTGCACTTGGGTCACAACAACCCCAGGCAACACTACAGGCTTGGGGAAGAGTGGCTGGAAAGCTGCCCGGCAGAAAAGGACCTGGGGGTGCTGRTCGACRGCCGGCTGAACATGAGCCGGCAGTGTGCCCAGGTGGCCAAGAAGGCCAACRGCATCCTGGCCTGTGTYAGRAAYAGTGTGGCCAGCAGGAGCAGGGAGGTGATYGTGCCCCTGTACTCGGCACTGGTGAGGCCGCACCTCGAATACTGTGTTCAGTTTTGGGCCCCTCACTACAAGRAGGACATTGAGGTGCTGGAGCGTGTCCAGAGAAGGGCAACGAAGCTGGTGAAGGGTCTGGAGMACARGTCTTATGAGGAGCGGCTGAGGGAGCTGGGGTTGTTTAGCCTGGAGAAGAGGAGGCTGAGGGGAGACCTTATCGCTCYCTACAACTACCTGAAAGGAGGCTGTAGAGAGGCGGGTATCGGTCTCTTTTCCCAAGTAACAAGAGATAGGACGAGAGGAAATGGCCTCAAGTTGCGCCARGGGAGGTTTAGATTGGATATTAGGAAAAATTTCTTCACCGAAAGGGTTGTCAAGCATTGGAACAGGCTGCCCAGGGAAGTGGTKGAGTCACCATCMCTRGAGGTATTTAAAAGACATGTAGATGTSRTGCTTAGGGRCATGGTTTAGTGGTGGACTTGGCAGTGCTAGGTTAACAGTTGAACTTGATGATCTTAAAGGTCTTTTCCAACCTAAACAATTCTATGATTCTATGATTCTATAATTCTAACATGATATATTTATGAAAAAACCCTAAGTACAGCTTTTTCTCAAAATCAAACCACCTATTTTTTGGGTTTTTTGATCTTGCTTATTAGAGTATTTCTTTACCCTATACCAATGAACAAGAATTAATAACTTTTTTAATGCTGAAAGCTACATTTCACTTTATTAACACTTTGTTTTCCTTACTTACAGGGGCAGATCCTCAGCCGGTGTGAGGTGATCTCCAATGAGGTTAGTAAGCTTGTTTCTAAGTAGAGTGCTGACAATCCAGTCCTGCTTTTTCAAGGCCATATAACTGAAGATTTTTATTGTATAAATATAATTCACAGATTGTCTTTCAATTTGTTGATAATTCTGCCACTGTAACTGTTGCTGTCTTAGTTACTCCCTCATATATACTGATTTTCTAAATTGCTGGTTTACCTTTTTTCTGTCTTTTYCCCCCCCCTGGGTTGATCTCACTTCTTATTATATGCCAAAGGCTGGCTTTAGATAATCATGGACACACTTTGATACTTGCTTCTCAAATATTCCTGTAAATTTTGTTGCCAAAAATCCATATTTCTTAGCAGCAGAGTCTTTGCTTCATTTCCATATATAGTTTTTTGCACACAGATTAGGTCATTTGCAAACATTGGTACCATCTAACTAAAAACATTCCTAAGAGACCAAAGCTGATTTTTTAGTAAGTCATTATCATGGTTTCTCTTACAGGGAGGAGTAGGATTCCATCGCCCCAAATCCYGTGTCAGTGTAAAATCAATGCATACAGTTTCAAGTGAAGGGCCAGAAAYACGCTGCATGCACTGATTCTGCTTATGTGTTTATATTAAGCATAACTGTGATTTTCCATGTTGATATGAGATGCAGCGTTCAGTCTGTGGAAGAGACTGGGAGACCAAGACAGGAACCCAAAATACAAGCCAGCACATGGTGCCAAGAGAGAACGCACTCTGAGCCCGTAGTGCGAGACGTAGGTATGCCAGAGGATATATTTCCTTACCAAATGGGTTAGGTAAACATCTGTAGCCTGTCAGCAATCCTTTAAATTTATCCTTAGTGCAAATAGGCTAAGTGCAGCTTGCTTTTATTTTTGTCATCTACATCTATGTAATCCGTGTCTTTGCAGTTGGTTATCTTTTTTTTTGATTTTGTAAGTATAAGTAATCTGCTTTTAACTTTCACCTAACTTCAGTGAAGAATTATTTCAAGGTCACTAGCTAGCACCAAAATGTTCTGTGGCTGCRGCTGTCCTTACAGCCAGAGGTCTGAACCACCCCTACAAGCGCCTAGCAGTTGCCTACTTTTCTCAAAGAATAATAGTAATACTCAAAGGCAAGAGGATATATGCCCGTGTGAGATGCAATAGTCTGCATTGAGAGTTAATAATGCAGTCATCTAAGAAGAAAAAGTCTTTCTGTGACCAGAAAAACTCTGGCATGTGACAATTAATGGAGAGCATGCCTGAACCTGCAGCGTCCCAGCAGAGTTGGTAACCACCATTAAGGGCACATCAATAATACATCAATACTTAACATTGATCAGAGAGCAAATCACCAGCTGAAGAAGGAAAGTCTTGCATACCTGCTATTGTCAGCTGAGACTGGAAATAAGTAAATGTGGAGAAACAGTAAAATTATTTTTCCTCATCTTGGTTGCATTTTATAAATATAAGCCTTAGATACAAAACCAGCCTGTAAAATCCTTTGTCATTATTTCCTTCCCAGCTAGTGCATTTGCAGGTAGGTGAGCTCTTCGAAACAATCCTCCCACAGAAGAAACTATGGGAGCTATGAAATATTACTGCGGTCCAGTAATCTCTGAAATGCTGATCTGCCTGGCTAACATGGAGCTGAAATGCAGTTATTCCCTTTGACATGAAGTCAGTTGTGAATTTACCAGATGAACTTCCTTGACAAATGGCTACCACCCACTCAATCCATCACTTCAGGGAAGCTGGGCTGCCTCATACTTTTTCTTTCCTGTGCTTTTATCTTTTGTTCTGCCTCTCAAAAAGATCAAGGGGTAAAATCCAACCCAATATTCAAAAGTATGTGATTTAGAGCACCAAACAAGTAACAAAGAGATCTTTTAAAATTGCATATTATACAGTAATCATGTACTTCAGAATTTCCTCCTTTTTAATATAGAAAAATGAGCTAGAATTCTTCATTAATATTTTAATTGGCGTAAGTGTTGAGTTCCCAACTATCCACATGGTAATTTACACTTATACTGTAGCTGGTGGGAGTTGATTTATTTTTCTTTGTGATAATCCAAGGATCTCACTTCCTGCAACAGGAAAGCTGCAGCCGATGGTTGTACTGCATGGGTGAAAGGCACAAAAGGAAAGGTAAAATATATACGGAATAATTTTCCTAAAATCTAGAAGAAAAATATATATTGATCTATTATCAGGTAGATTAAAGTAGCTAATAAGCATTTTGTGTTGATGAACAACTCTCAGCCTTGTCTTATCTAAGCAGCCAAAGGTGGAAAGGTGCATTTTTAAAGAATTAATATGTAAAAAGCAATTTTTCTGTTCAGAACCTAGTCTGAGAAGAGGGAGGGGATGCTCAGCAGATATGTATCATCTTGGAAAATTAGATGGCAGAGCAACCTATAGATTTCCTACAATATGCATGCACTATTTTCACACAAGCTGTGGGGATATCCATGAGAGCCACCGTCCCAGTGTCTTCTCCTGCGGGGCACGGGCACAGCACAGAGCTGTGGGCAAAGCAGGGCTGCCGAGGGAAAACCTGGTCCATCAGAAGACYTCTCCCTGCGGGCCTTGGTGCGTGGGGAGAGCAGGGTGCCCTCRGTAGGACTCAGCAGATGGCGGGGCCAGGGCTTGGAGACAGAGAAAGCCYAGACCTACAGCTGGTGTGAGCCTGGAAAGGGGCTGCCAGAAGAGAGGACAGGCTACCAGAACTGCTCTCGTTGTCTGAAGCAAGGCTTTGCCCGAAGCCCAGGGCTGACAGGATGCATGGAGCTGCTCTCATGCGTCCCCCTCCCCTGCGCTTCTTGGACCGGGTGCTCTGGTACCTCGTGCCTGGGGTTTCAGCACCAGCAGTCCCTGCTGATGGGACAGGGAGGAGGCACTGCCCCTCACGGGGCTTCTCCGCTCTTTCCTCAAGAATCATGGGGATTGCTTTAGAAAGTGTGTGATCTTTGTCACTGCGTGGTTTTGCTGTTGTCGGCAGCATTGCTGTTGTTTTTTAATTTGTTTCTTAAGGGAATGAGGCTTATAGGAGCATGGGGTTTGCCTGGATGTCTGTCTCTCTCTTTTTTTTTTTTTTTTTTTTTTTTTTTGAGCCCGGTGGCTCACGTTTCAGCCAAATGTGACAGAGGGCTACAGCTCTCCCAGATAATTAAGTAACAAATGTCATGAAAATAGACAAATGGGTAGAGGCGGCAGATGCTGTAAGTGCCCTTACTGTGGGAAAAGCTGCGGAGTGGTATCTCACATTATTAGGCACTAGAACAGCCACATGGGAAAAGGGCCCCTGTAAATGCCCCAAACACAGAGTTAGCTTCAGCTGGGTYTGTGTTTCATGCGTGCCAGAGCCGACCACTTATAAGACAAAGCTCCACAGAAAGTAGGATTAATTCCTTCTGTGCCCAAATAGCTATTGGTTTTCTGATGGGACCCCCCTCAAAATGTTCTTTGGTTTCAATGATTTACATTTTTAAGAAAGATATTATCTACCTGTAAACAGGTACGCTGAGGTGCATATGATTTAAACAGAAAAAATGCCAGTTCTCTTACTCTCCTCACAACCCCTTTACCTGTGGTAAGTTCTGCACTTCAAAGACTTAGAAAAATGGGCACAGTTAAGACTAYATTGTGTTGTACCAACAAAGCTATACCTGTCAGGAGAATTGAATCAACAGTGTGGGCAGGRCTGCATATGTTTGCAGTGTGCAGGATTCAAGTACAGAGTAGARCCCAGCTGAGAAATTAGGAGAATCGTCTCATGCCATGGTATAGCGATGCCCTAGCCATAATGGAGATGCAACAGTTCCCCCAGCCAAAATGGCTGAAGCTATTCGGATCAAGCTCTTGTACGGATCAAGAGCTCCGTACATTTCAAGTTAACCATGTTGTTAAATATTTGACTGTTGTGGCATCCTGGAATAACACTGAATGAGAGATACATGGGGACAAGTAAGGCAGGCAAGTCCTACTGTGGCCAAACATTCCAGCTGTGCATGGYTGCATCTGGGGCACAGCTGGGGACTAGTGCCAGATGGTCCTGGTCAGTTTTAGGAATATAGTAAATTCCAGCTTTGGACAAATTTACCTGAAAATTTAGAAGATGCCAGRAAGGTCATTTGCAAACCCTTTCCTGGGGTTCTGAAGCTGATCACCCTTGCTCTAAGCTTTCTGCTATGCTGAAAACTCATGATGGGTAATGTGGGACTTTAGCCACAGTCCAGAAGAGTGGAGGTTAGAAAATAGACACCTCTTGGCTTTGTAGCCCATAATTTTGGGAGTGGTTTAGATCTGTGGCTCAGCCCAAAGTTCAAGGGAGGGAGTAGAGTCAAACTTTCTTCTGTAGTCCAGTTCTATTTAAAGATACACTTTAAAATAAAAGCCTTTTCTGGATAGCCTGTGAAGATTTTATTACTAAGCAGATGCTTAGTTGTCTTTATAGTATCAACCACYTTAATATTCTCTGCTATTTCCAATATTTCTGCTACCATCAAAAGAGAAAGAAAGAGAATAGTCTTCTCCTTTAAGTCTCTATTTTAACTCAGCACTGGTTGTGCACTCCTCTGGGTGGTTTCAGGTTCCCTGCCATCTGTGGCATGACATGGAGACTGACTATGGGTAAAGCACCRTAGTATTTTAGCACATGTTCACTACCAACAAGCCAGCATAAGTGAGTGGAGAAAACAGAAGCCTAATCATTACTCCATGTTCCTGGTGCATAAAGAGAGATACTCTCCACCCACACAGCCTGTGATTGGTGCCAAGTCTTTTGAAAACTTAGGGCTTTAGTTCAGCTTCTCTGATTTACACTTGTGCATTCTTCGTGGCTCCCACCTTGGTGGGGACGTAATGAACTGATGGACCAGAAGCTATTCTGCCACAATGCACAAAAAAGGGATGCTGGGGACGTAAAGCTGAGTTATAACTCCTGAGGAAGGTCCTCTCATTCCGTGAGGCTAAGAACAAAGCCTCTTCGTACCTTTGCAGGCTTCATGAAATAACACGGCGGCTTGGGCTTGATAGGATTTCATCAGACTGTACACAGTCACACAGAGTTGCCCACCTAGGACCTCTTTACCCCTGTTCCCCTGACTTGCCCACTATTGCCAATGTTTTGAGAGCTGCTGGATCTCTTTCCTCTCCATGTGGGTGCTCCATAACCTCCTGAGCAGGGAATGGGTCTCTTTTGAATGAACTCTGAAATACAGCTATGGTGACATCATTTCACTAAAAAGGTGCCAACATGAGGTACTCAGGAAATTCAAGAACATTTATTTACTGTCCCTGTTAAAAATAGATCACTTAAAATATTGTGTTGGGTTGTAATCAAGAGTAGACATGTCTCAGCCATGGGCAGATAGCGAAGTTTCTGAGGAAGATAATTCACCCACTGCAGACACATCGGTTAAGAAAATGCTTTTCACTTTACAAAAAAAAAAAAAAAAGAAACACAAAACACTGAGAGGGGGACATCTTAACATGAAAATCATGAATCTTACATCAAAATTACCTGATAACATACAGCATGGGTAGGAACTATTCATTTCAAGGATCAAATCACCTAGTAATACGAATAAAGGAATACTGTAGAGGAAGTCTGTGTAAAATGGTGGGTATGGGCTAATGCATCTAAAATTGTCAGAGTGCTATGCTTGCCCTCCTCATTCGCAACTCTTATAGTTCTGGTTACATTATAAATTAGAGCATCATCAATTCCCCCAAAAGCTCAAAGTGAGTTGAGAACTTGTGTTTCAGTGAGAGCTTGCTATAGGAGACATAGACTCTAATTCAGACTCATCTTTTGGTGCAATAACCATAGAATCTGTCCTGTTTAAACAAATGCAGATAGTCTTTAAAAGAACCAGTTATTAGCAAGATTTTGCCCATTTGTCCCATTTGTCTATGGAAAAAAAGTGAAGGTAGGCTTTTTACACTGGAAGTTATAATCAGGAAAGAAAATGATGAATTAAAACAGCCTTACCGAAGGTTAACGTCTGGTGTGTTAGAGGACTAAAGAACCTTATCTACTTGCTTATGAATATACAACCGCAATAAAGATTATCAGTAAGGGCAAAGGGGAGGRATTCTTAATCTGAAATAGCTATTATTCACAGCTCAGCTGCCTCCTGTGGGGTTGTGTGTGCATGCAGATGTGTACATGTTTGCTTAAACTTAGAAATCTCGCTGGGGTTTTATATGTGACAGAAAYGTAGTTTCCTAGTAAGTAAATGGGGTCAGTCATGCAGGATTTTTATTTCTTTTTTTTTTCCTGCTTTCTCCCTCCCTAGTTTCCTATAGGGGAGAATATTTTTGTTCCTCTGTGGCTCCTRCTAATCAGGGTCATATTTCTCCTTACACATTATGGGCCCTTATTGATACCAGGGTAAATGTTGCCACTGGTGCCACTGAAGACGGGACTAGGCCTTTATATATATTAGTGTTCTAGAAAGGTAAAACAAGGAAAATAACATAAAATCTCACAATACTCATACTCTTTTATAGATGGTTATGATAATAATAAATATATTTATTTTWAAAAATTCCTAAATTGAGAAAAAAGTCTGCTAAAACACTGGTGTTGTGGTTTAATCCCCGCCAGCAACTAAGCGCCAYGCAGCCGCTCRCTCACTCCCCCCAYGGTGGGGTGGGGGAGAGAATYGGAARGGTAAAAGTGAGAAAACTCGTGGGTTGAGATAAAGACAGTTTAACAGGCAAAGCAAAAGCCATGCACGCACAAGCAAAGCAAAGCAAGGAATTAATTCACTCTTTCCCRTCGACAGGCAGRTGTTCAGCCATCYCCAGGACAGCAGGGCTCCATTACATGTAACAGTTACTTGGGACGACAAACGCCATCACTCCGAACGTCCCCCCTTCCTTCTTCTTCCCCCAGCTCTATATGCTGARCATGACGTCATATGGTGTGGGATATCCCTTTGGTCAGTTGGGGTCAGCTGTCCCAGCCGTGTCSCCYCCCARCTYCTTGTGCMCCCCCAGCCTGCTCRCTGGTGGGGTGGGGTGAGAAGSAGAARAGACCTTGACTCTGTGTAAGCACTGCTCAGCAATAACGAAAACATCTCTGTATTATCAGCACTGTTTTCAGCACAAATCCAGGACATAGCCCCATACTAGCTACTRTGAAGAAAATYAACCCTATCCCAGCYGAAACCAGGACAGCTGGTTAAGCAATATGCATCATTAATTCATACACGCTAACAGAGAGCGATTATGAGGTCACATACAAATTAGGAGGCTTTGAGGTTACAAGGTTGGACTAATGATAAAGCAACAATCCAATTTACTATTAATTGGGTTTAATGAGTACTCAGAGAGTCTGCTCTACTGCAGGGCCTGATCCTCCTATGCACTGCAACATATGGAGTCTTTTGTATGCAAACTAAGTAGGTGTACATTGTGACAGAAGCAGGAAAATTGTAACTCTACTTACTGCTTAGCATCTAAGCAAAGAAGACGTTAACGACTGTACATTGCACAAGATTGTAAAGAATTGATGTTTTGATGAAATAAATATTAAAATTTATATTTCTTGTAAATATTGTCAGAAGCATCCTTTTAAAATTGTCTTCATTACTATATTCAATTAACTCCAGTTTACAAGATTCTTGACACAGATTTTCTTTACAATGTATTAATATTATGTATCTTGCCTTTTCAGATCTATTATGGAGTACTTTCGACTATTATGAATTCATTAGCAATTTGTATTTAGAGTGTACAAATTATTTTTGGCCTCAGCAGAGTTGAATGAAAACAGCACCATGTAGCTCTCAAGGCTATGCTGGAGAGCAATATTTTTCTGTAACTAAGATTCACAATCAAGTAGGAGACTCCTCTCCACAAGGAGCTATATACGAACAAGAGGAATTATCTAGCCATATTTCCTTTCTCAGGATGTTGCATTTCTTGTCATTAAAGGTTAAACCCAAACCTAACCTGGGGTCCAATCTGTGGACACTCATTGCAGCAGGGCTGTCTGCAGGTGGGGAGAAAATGTGCTGGAGAAAGTGGTGTGGAGAGAGATGCTGAATTTGAAATGAATAGTGAATATAAAGGTGCAAATTTACMAACCATTTTTTTCTGTGATTAATACTATCCAGAGACTTGTTGTATTCCGTMCTGAAGGAGTGTTACCCCAAAAATCCTAAAGATTCCCGGGTGCCCTGTGCTTCGCTTCGGGACCTCTGTGTGCTGCGGGGACAGTGCAAGGATGAGGGGACCTTGAGGGCAGCCGAGAGTCTCCTCAGCCTGAGGAAATGCCACCAGAGGGTGGTGTGAAGCCAGGCTAGCTCACCCCRCACGCCCTGTCCTTGCCCTTGCCCCGAGGGGTACCTGGAGGGACCCCAAGAACCCCGAGGCTGGTGCCTGGGGCGCAGGTGGCCGGCAGCGCTGAGCAGGGCCCTGGCAGCCCCTTGGCTCCCCTATCAGCTAGCTACACAAATCGCATCCTCGAGTATTTTAAGACAACCCTAAACTATGCCAGAGCCTGTCCTGGCTTGTGGCCAGGCAAGAGCTGGAGTAATCATCAGAGTAGGAAAATGCCTCACAGTGACATTTCCCTCAGCTGCCCTCGGCTGCGCCGGGCAAGACCATGGCGCAGATGCAGAGAGAGGGCTGGGGAGGTGGTGGCCACTGCAGAAAAGATGCTGGGCTGCTCTGGGACTGTGGCTTCAGGATAAAAAAATAGGGGTAGCAAATATTTCACTCAAGGCTGTTCAGMCGGGATTTATCATGAAGGTTTAGCTGTCCGTCTCACCCACCGTTTTACTTCTGTGAGTGGAAAATTGTTTTTAACCTTGCGTGGTTGTTTTTGCAGTGATGATTGGGTGTGAAACATGAGCACTTCCGTAAGCCTGATCCAACAGGTCTTTGTGCCAGCCGTGCTCGGGGAGGGCGGCCCCACGGGGGGGGCAAGAAAGAAGAAAATCGAGCCCCTGGTGGCTCTCTTTTTTTAAAATGAGTACTCAACAGACTCTGTGAATTGAGCAGTGCCCCAGTCAGGGGAAATGCTCTTTCCTGACAGCAGAAGTCAACAGGGCAATCAAAAGGTTATTTAGAACCTGCCCTCTGGAGCCTGAAATGCAATTGCCTTGTGTTAGCATTCATAACTAGAAAAGCTGTTTGTTATCGTAACGTCTGTTCATCTGAACCAGGCTTGGTTGTTGTTGTGTTTGTTTTTTTTTCTTAAAGGAAAGATTGATAATGTTGGGGCAGAAAAATTTGGATGATGGGTACCTCACACAGTGTATAACATCAGTGGTCATGCTGGTTTGGATAGACTTTGAGGTCAGAAATGGGCCAAGTTTGGCCCCTTTATGTAATATAAATAGAGGAGCTACTAAGGGAAGTTTAGTTTGCACTGCCCAGACTAGTACACCTCGTTTTTTAAAAGGCAAGTGATCTCCAGGGATGACTTAGACGCACTAGAGAAAACAGTATCCTTCAGCATTACTACCTCCTTCACTTTTTGCTCTCTGTGAAGATGCCCATCAATGCTCAGTAAGACATACTATAAACAGCGGGAGGGAAGACAGGGAAATACTCAAAGCAGATGACAAGAGGAAAGAGGAAGAAAGTATTATTAAGATAACATTTACTCTGGCTTTCCTGCATCAAGGAAAGGGATCTAACAGAGAGTGCAAATGTGTGCTGCAGTCTGAACCCAAGCAATCATTATGGTCTGATACACGAAATGGCTGCTCACGGAAGATGAACTTGTTAAGTATCTAAAATGCTCCCAGAAATGGACTCTGTGAAATATATCTTTTGCTGATTTTTTTCCCCAGCTTGAAAGGACGGAGCAGACTTAAATGTAAAAGACTAGTTAATAAAATATACTTTTTATCAGAGGAGTGAAATGAAACAGGAGGATCTTGGGCTGAATTCTTTATCTTCTGGAGTATAAGAAATAAGTTTACTCATTATGGTGATTGGCTTCTCTTCCTGCTCCAAGGAGCATAAGTCCAGACTGTTCTCTCCTGTTCTTGGTCTTGTTCTTTGACCAGCATGAAGATGATGGTGAATTTATGCCAGTCTTTAAATACCATTAAGATGAAGGTTTCAAGATCACAGAATAGGTCTAAGCCATATTTAAGAGCAGAGGAGTCAATTTGTAGCCTACTTAAACCTCTAAGTCGTGTGACCAAGGAACCAATGAAACAGTTGTGGGTGACAGGCCTGCCAGGTGAGACTTTTGGAAAGGAAGGCAGGCAAAGAGGACACTGATCTTCTYACCCTTGCAGAGTAGCTGCAAAAATTGTTTGAATGGATGTGAAATATGAAAGCCCTAGCAGGGGGCATGCCTTTTGTGCTTTTTTGGCTTAGCTTCTAACAGTGAGCCATGAAGTTGTCATTCAGCCCTTGTCAGCTGTAATATGTAACATGCAAGGCAGTTCCATTGTCATGGTTTAACCCCAGCCGGCAACTCAGCCCCACACAGCCGCTCGCTCACTCCCCCCTGGTGGGATGGAGGAGAGAATCAGAGGGGTAAAAGTGAGAAAACTCATGGATTGAGATAAAACAGTTTAATAGGTAAAGCAAAAGCCACGCAAGCAGGCAAAGCAAAACAAGGAATTCATTCACTCCTTCCCATGGGCAGGCAGGTGTTCAGCCATCCCCAGGAAAGCAGGGCTCCGTCATCCGTAACGGTTACTTGGGACGACAAACACCATCACTCCAAACGTCCCCCTTCCTTCTTGTTCCCCCAGCTCTATATGCTGAGCATGACGYCATATGGTGTGGGACATCCCTTTGGTCAGTTGGGGTCAGCTGTCCCAGCCATGTCCCCTCCCAACTCCTTGTGCCCCCCCAGCCTGCTCGCTGGTGGGGTGGGGTGAGGGGCAGAAAAGGCCTTGGCTCTGTGTAAGCACTGCTCAGCAATAACGAAAACATCTCTGTATTATCAGCACTGTTTTCAGCACAAATCCAAAACATCATAGCCTCATCCTAGCTTCTACGAAGAAAATTAACTGTATTCCAGCCAAAACCAGCACATCCATACAGCTGAAAAGAGTGCTGCTAGATAGCAGAGTCACATTCGTAGCCTGCCATCAGGACAGCCAAACATGCATTGCCGAGGTGTGAATTATGAAAGTTAGTTTCCAAATGGCCAAGGGGCAATAAACATTAATATAAACTAGACATGGGCCCACGCCAAATAACCCCAACTCTCAGGGTGTTTGGATCGCAAACATTTGATCAGGATCCAAGCTTTGCAGCTGGCCTTATCTCTGCAGTGGCCAAGCTAAAACCCCAGGGTTTGTGGCCACCTGGCACATTCTGCGATCCAAGGATGCAGTGTCCCATTACCTGCTCCTTTGCCACCTCCAGCTAACGGTCCTTTTTATCAACCATCCCTTGTGCTTCCTGTCTTGCTCTGGTATTCTTTCTGCAGCTTCATGTTTCTTCTCTCTCTTATTTATACTGGAAGTTCTCCGAAYAAGGGACACGCTTTAAATCTTTTGTGAGCAACTCTGGGTAGAATTATGCAATATTGTGGAAAATCGTCAATGGAAAGCATGGAGTCTGAGCATGAACTTTGAACCTTCCGTGTAAGGCTGACAAAGGGCACTAGGCTCCTGTCCTTGTGAAAGAGAGGTGGGCAAGAAGTACATTTAATAAATRTACCAAATTCAACTCAGAAGAGCATCTGATGTTTTAAAAGACATAGTAGGGCTGGTTAGCAGTAGGTGCCTGCGGAATCCGAGCCAGAAATCTCCAACCGTTCCTGGGGTCAAAGACTGGACTCTGTAACTGTCTGTGTTTATTCTTTCCACCTCAAATCCCACTGACTATGTTTCAGAAYGGAGATTGGCAGTCTTATTGCATGTGTTTTTATTCGTCGGGATGTAATGCACAGAGAATCACCTGGACTTCCCAAAATACACACTTGATCCCCTTGTTTCACCTCCAGCAGCAATAGCCACGAAAGGAGTTGTGTGATCACCCTGCTCTCGGTGGACTCTYCTTTTCTCCCTGTACCTTGGTAAGGGGCAGAGAGAAAGCACAGTGCCTTGCCCTAAACCTTAAAGCCAGACCAGTATGGTGATACTACAATTTCTGGGAGTTTTCCTGTCTCCTGTAAAAGAAATAGTCAGACATGATATAAATATCAAAGAATGCTGACTTTCGCTGAATTCTAAGAAGTTAATTGGTATATTAATTATCAGTAATTAATATATGCATACACTGACAGGAGAAGTGGAGATTTTATTGGTATGAAATTTCTCCATTAGCTACACTTCACACTCATCAAATCCAATGTCTCTGAAGCAGTAAGACTATTGATCTACCTTATGGATTCTGCCTGGGTAATTGTGATGTGTATTTAATACCCTCATCTTGAAACAGAACAAGGGGATGCTGAGCTTGCATCTGGAGTTGTCTCAATTTCCTCTTCTCACTTAGTGGCTGAAAAACACGTGAAATTTTATGATCATTTCATCCCTGGTTATAACTGTCTCTGGTTTTAGCTGAACAGGTTTCCTGAGGTTACATTGCTGGCTATAGTAATTATATTGTTGACTCATGGTCGTGCGAGGAAAAACTTTGTAGATTCCACACTGATAAAATGTCCCCAGGGATCTTATCTGAACTTCTAGAAAAACAAAGGTTAATAATATTGTCTGAGACAGTCATCTAAAATCTTCAGTTTCCAACTTTTTGAGAAATAGCTTTGTTCACTGATATTTAAATGTAGTGGTGTGGCAAGGGTTCATGGATTTGTATCTGATCAGTGTATATATTTTCCCTCTGTTTTTCACTGTTCCCACCGATATGGGAACATGCTAAACCAAGCTTTCTATACAGACTTTTCTATACAGACCTCCTGGATCAGAAGTATGCCTTTCTTTAGAATTTAAAAATTTTTGAAACAGTCTGGATCTAGGACATACCTGTGTCTAGACTCCCAGGGATAGTCTTGAAAGCAGACCCAGCTCTGCTCTGTCCAAGCCCTACAAGCATGAAGGGCTTGCCAACATCATCAAAACACAGTTCCTTAAAGTGTGGGTGTAGGTATGAAAATTACTCCATTAATACCACCCAGCTTTATGTCTCCACTCACGTGGGAGTGCRGAATATGTCTGACAATGTCTTCAGCTGTTCAGGGATGAGCACTAATGCGCTTCTGTTTTCTGCTTATGGGATTGGAGTGGGTAGGAAGGGTTCTGCTTCTTTTTCAGCTCATATCTAACAAATTTGCCAATATGTTGTCATCATCTTCTCCACACCCAGACTGCTGCAGGAACCCCAGTGTCATTGCTTGTTCTCATTGCTGCTTCTTTCTTTTTAAATTRATTCATTTTTGCTGGAGCAAAATTCAGAGGTGATGGGCTTCACAAGGGCTGTCCTGGCTGATCCCTGACAGACTCACTGAGACTATGGGGCAACCCATCATTTGTATGGGGGATAGCAAGTAAGCAAATTACAGTGCAAATCTACCGTAATGCAGCTTCAGCCAGAAACAGACAGCTCCAGGTTTTGCAGTATCACCCACTGAGACCCCATGAAAGGTTGGAAGGTCAAACTGTGAGCTGTTTCCCTTTCATCTATTTGTGAAGGCCGTGAAATTCTTTGTAGACATTTTAACAAATAATRCTTCAGAAATATATTTTCCCCTAATATCCTGCTCCTTTTTACTTCCCAAGTATAAAAGCCAACAACAACTCAGCACGCATGTTTTAAGTTGAATAAAAGGAGCTGGTAAGAATACATGTTTCACCCTTCTAGAGGGGTCATTATAAAAGAAGTGAGGTTAAAAATAATGTTAACATGATCTGCAAAAAAATGGACTCTTCATTTTTCTGCATCTTCTAAGACATTCTGAAATGTCTCTGTGTGAGTCCTTGTCTCATCCCCCTTCTTTTCCCTTTTGCCCCACACCCAGCCTCTCCATCTCAGAAAAGGAAACTTTTTGGTGCCTCTGGCTATAACTGAATGAGGGGACTCTCAATGCTCTACCAGCTCCATCTTMGGATGAAGTCAAGATGCATATTTTCCCTCCTCACTTTTCCCTTTTGCCTCTGGCACTATGTCACCATGCGAAGAAAATCAGGCGCCCAACTGTAACGGTTGCAGGGATGTTGCAGGATGCATCTCCCTGCTGCTGTAGTCTCCCTTAACCTATAATAATGCAGTTCTTCAGYGAATCTGAGAGAATTTGCAGGAAATTTGAAATTTCATTGCTGATGCTCTATCCTTTAAAAGCAAATATTACTGAGTGTTTAAAGACATCCTTTTTTTTTACCAAACTTAACAGATTCAAGATTATCTTCATTAAAAATGCAGGAGAACACATCCTGAAATACCTGCTACTCTTGTTGTCCTCCGTGGGCTGTGGAGTTCRTGATATGCTGCTGCCACAGAACAGGAATGTCAGAGCTCAGGACGCTAGAGCATCTGTATTATTAATGGACGTATTAGCATAGTTATTAACACTACGTCAATAATAATCTTACCATCAAAATGATTATGGCAATTGTTAACATAGTAATGAACATAATTAACATTGATAATTCTTAACATTAACACAGTTATGAGCTCTTTGTATATTCTGTGAGGAGGTGTGCTCTGGTATACACAGTATCTTCTTATTTTGTACTCCCAGATTTTCTCAGTTCTCTTCTGCTTTTTTCTCCCCTTGTAGCTACAGTCTTTCCCTCCTCATATTTAATCCTTCCTCTCTGTTGCCCCAAACATTGCTCTTGTCCCTGACTCTTCTCCTACTCAGGGGACTCATCAGTCTTCAATTCCACAGGATTTGTTCCCAGAGTGTCATGAATGTTGGTGTTGTGTAACTAGGGCTGGATTCACAGCACACGTGGGACAGACACCTTCACCCCCAGAACGGGGGTATGAAGCCCTAGTTTGTGGTGACACAGATTCATGTTCACTCTTGATCTCTKTCTCTAGAAATCTTGTGTGCAGAATAAGATAAAATAGAACAGAATAAAGCAGAATAGTACTATTGAACATAATTAAAAGATGAATATAAGAAACATCACCTTATAACAATTGATATTAAGAAAATAATTCTTCTTATGAAATCTAGGCATCTTCCTGAAGTGAAACACCAAGTTCAATGTGGTTACTGCCTTGGCTACTTAAAATTTTTGGCTATGCTGTACTGTGCGCTAGCTGGACTTTGAAACTACTTACTGATGGGATTTGCATTGACTTCAAAGCGTATTACAGCAGCTCATAAAGCTCCATGTGAGAGGGACAAAGTTCCTGCTGTTTTAGTGTTTACTGTTTCTGTTCTGGGATGGACTGCATATAAAACGTGGGAGAGTGGTATGGCATCTTCAGACTGAGGCACATCCCTTCTTTTTTATCCCCCAGACTCAATAGTAAGAAGCTTGTATGTGCAGAATGACCAGCTATTGAGCCTGGACCTTCTGAGACGGAGGCAGGGGAAAACKGACACCTTTTCCCATTTGTTCAAATGCAGCTTAGAAATTACGAGCACAAACTGCATTTGCAAAACAGAAGAAACTATCCCTTGAAAATTTGACCCCATGCTTTCCAAGGGTCGCACTACTGCCTGTGGCTATTTCAGTTTATGACCTCTTCCCCATCACCTTCAGGCCCAGATCTAACAGAGAAGCAAAGGCTGGCATGGGCTTCTCTATCACCATTAGTGCCACAYGGTATCACACGTGCAGTCTCAGTAATGCAATTGCAGGTGGAAGCTGGTGGGTCACGCGCACRCACGCATACATGCACATCCAAATAACAGCTGCATCTGGTCCCAAAGTTACCCAAGGACCGTCTCACCARTAGACATTCCAACAGACCACAAGGTGTATGAGGCAAGGACTGCTTTTTTAAAGTGTAAGTACTTTTATAAAYGTACATATGCACACACACATGCATATATTTATATATGGAGAGGGACACCATGATATATATACAAGTACACAAACATGGCCTAATAAAATATGACCCTGATGGTGCCACTAGGTGTTAGCAATTATGAAACTAGCTAAAGATAATACTAATAACGTATAAACACWCTTTTTTTTCCAGGTATGGTTGTTTGTTCTTATGCATGGTCAGAAGAAAAAAAGAATTCTAAAATTGATCTATAACAGTGCCATCAGCAACATCTTTGCATTTCCTAGGCGTTTRGAGATCAGGGACCCTGTCAAGCCTGGCTGTTGTGTGGATAATCCCAAAAGGGAAAGGCGCAAATCTCCACCTTTCCCAGTGGAAATTCTGCAGATGATGCTGCCATAACCGTGTCTGAGTCCTACCATTGTTGAAAAGGACAGGGAGGAAATGAGACGTGTAACAGCAGTGCCTAGCTTCAACAACTGTGGAAACTCGCCRTGTAGTCTGTGCATCATTTTTATAGCCATGATCATGACATATGATAGACGCCAGAAAATAGTCTCKTATCATCATTCCTCAGCCAGTCTCTCTTTTAGAGAGATACTGGCGCAGATATGGAAGAAAGTATTTGCTCTTCTCCRTAACCTGTTTACAGGGATTTCTTCTGAACTCCCAGAATTTCCCCTGGAGTAGGACAACCCCATGGTGTTCTCAGTTAGTGTTATGAATAACATTTTCCAACAAAAAACACTGCYGTGTTCAGCCCGAAAGATTTCTGTCACAAAATATTTGCCAAATGTGTCCCAGGATTTAATTTGGAATTTTGACTTTTGGGGCAGCCTGCTCCTAAGCTGGGGACGTTGGGAGTCCAAGGTCATCAGCTCAGCATGGGCTAGCTCTTCCCTGTTTGGCACRGGGAGCAGAAAAGCCCAGGAAGCCTTCGCTATAAAGTAGGCCACAAACCTTGGAGTTTCAGGCAGCTGTTCAGCAGAACTGACTTTCCTTGCATCARTGAAAATGAGGAAAATGGCAATTTTATTGAGCACATGTAGGTTCTGGGGAAAATGTTTAATCTGGGAAGTATTGTATGTCTTAGGTTTGGGAAAAAAAAAGTTCTCAGAATTTCTGGTTCATAGAAAATTGTGAAACCTTTTAGGTTTTGTTCAATTTTAATTAAAGTGAAATTTGGAAAAGGTTGTTTTTCAAACACCAAAAGAGCTACTTTACCACCAGTTCTCCTTCTGCTGCAAGCTAGGACTAATCAGGCAATGAGGGGACCAGATAAAACGAATAGCTKTGCTACTAATCTCTCTCACATCAGTGAAACTTGCGGAAAGTTCACAGCATCATTGATGTCATTGTAACTAGGATTTGAAAGCAGGATAGGAAATAAATGTCATTGCCTTGTCAAAGAGATGTAAGACACATACGAGCTGTATATTTGCCCTCTGGACAGTAGGAAGCAGTWGAAAGAAGGATGGAAAAAATAGAAGCATTTAAAAAATATAATGGAAAAGTAAGGCAAATAACCAAAAGTCTTTTGTAGTCATACCTAAAAATTTAAATTTCCATTTATCCTACTCAGTCTTGAAATACCAGGGTAAACTTTACAGGGGTGTTTGGGAACATGTCACAGGAACCTCGCTATCTCTCCTCTCCATAGCTCTCAGAGAAAGGGAACGATGCAGTGTCATGTAATGTCCTCTTCATGCTACAAATGCACTTCAGGACCATGAGTGGGCAGAATCCACCAGCACGGCTGACCCTAACGTGGGAGGTACAGAATACAACGCTGCTGCCTGAGACACTTGGATTTTGCCACTGGAAGAGCAGGAGCTGAAGGGTTTCTGAGCATTAGAAAGCTGTAGCACCTGGTCCAGGGCTTCCTCTATGTGCAGTTTTAGATAACCAGAATCTCTATCTTCCTCCTGTACMAGGAAAACAGGATTACCTAGGCATGAAAAAGAAAACAAGTTACCCACCTGCCAGTGGACTGGCAGACTCTAAATACACATACCCTTGTGCGCTCACACACAGCAGTTAGGTGCAATCCATTTGGCTGCACAAAGTGGTCAATAATGCCATTGCAAGGTAAATGAAAACAGTTTGTCTTGAGTGAAGTATTTTGTTCCAAATAAAACGAACCTGATCAGCAGGTGCTTTTAAAGAAGTTCCTTTTATATGGAAATGGAACCCAAGGTGGGGACGGAGACACAATACTTCATGCAAAGGTAATTAAAAAAGAGACGGTTTACATGGGAATACGGGATCTCGTGTCTTTCTTTGCGTACTGCATGTTCATGAAATGGTGGTTTTCTGTTTTTTGCTTTGTGGAATGTGGACCAACAGGTCAGTTGCACAAGATGTTTACTGCTCCCATTTTTCCGTTGCTCATACCTTTGGTTTGGATRAATTCCTCTGAAAACCAGCTTTACAGAGCACCGAGTCGGGCAAGCTTGCCAGAGGCACTGTGTAGTCAAGGGCTAGTCAAGGGGCAGCAGCAGTTGGCCCATGGTGGTAAACCACCTCCCCTTAAAACTGGTGTCTTGAATTACCAAAYAAATTCATCAGTTGCTAGAGACAGAGGTGACAGAGCGACAGCTCTTAGGCTGGGCAGGCCAATTACTCCGTTATATAAGAAACAGCCTTCTGGGCAGCGCCAAAATTTGCCTGCAAAATGTTTGGCCAAAGGTCAACAGTAAACTGGAACTGTGATCGCTTCACTTTGTCTGACCTCCCCATGGTTTGYTGTAGTATGTGGCAGTCTAATCTGGTCAAGAGCTACATTTTACTTGCATTTTAGATTTTACCATCATTTTACATTTTACATTTAGTGTCCCTGTGAGAAGAAGGCTGAGATAGTTTTAGAAAGAGGACTGAGTAAAGAGGAAGTAGAAAGGTACCAAAACCTGTAGCCTGAAATGATTGTTTTAAATCAGACTCCTTGTGTGAATATTGATCTTTCCTGGTAAAGAAGACAGAAGGCGGCTGTGAAAACACATCCCGCCTGCCTCACTCAGACCTGCAGTTGGTGAGATGAGCATTAGCTGTGGTTGCGTACATGCCATGGGGGACCGATCAGGCCCACCAGGCTTTCGAGTTGCAAGTGCAAAGATCTGAACTCCAACCAAGGGGGGAGACCTTTATAAAGAGATCGACATGGAACAATGCTGCTGAGACCTCTCCACTGCTTCACACTCGCAATCTGGTACCTGGGCTCCTCAGAACAATAACTGATTTAGCACTTAGCCCAAAGACTTCATCAGTTTAAAAAATTATGGTTTTCTCTGAACACTTTGTGCATTAGACTACTATGGAAGACAAATTCCAGTGGAGAAAAAGAGAAGTATTACTGAAATCATTAAAGAAAGGATTCTATTTTTTCCTTGGTAAATCTGATGGCATTTTGCAAATAGTCAATTCCATGTTTTGCTTGTGGATTTTGTAGTTCTGGTCTCTGATTTACATGTTTTTGATACATGACCAGAGGAAAACATTTTTTTAAACCAAACAAAAAATTTGTCTTTTTTGTCCCCCAAAATTGCCTGGGGGACTTATGACATAATCTACTGCTATTTAAAACTCACATTTTTTGAGTAGTTAGAGAGGTGATCCTGTATCTTTAAAAAATAGAATAGCAAAATATTTATTAACAGCAATCCTTTCACACTTCATCCCAGGATCATGAAAATGATCTTATTCCATTATGCTCTTCATAATGAACAAATCAACACATTTACCTTCAAACTGCGACATGTAACTACAGAGAAATCMAATGGCCTCAAGCATAGAAGGCACAAAGCTCTTCAAAATCATAAAGTAAAATCCATCTTCAAACAAAATCACAGCGCAATGACTTTGGTCYGTCTCCAACTTCTGTTCTGTATATATTGGGAACCAAATCCTGGGCTAACAAAGAATGAACTTGTTACCTTGCAAATGGTCAGCAGAAGGCCTTTTCCTCACTTCTGTCTTACTGAAACCTTCCGGCGTGTAAGCAGGACGGCCTTTGTGAATCAGCGCTATGCCTGACTTCTGCACAGAGGTGAACGCTATCCTGAAAGGGGAGAGAAAAAAAGAGGTGATTCAGGCGAAGCCTTGCTAGACTTAAATAGCGGTTTTAAATTTTCAGAAGTTAGAGTGCAACTGATTAAATCTGCAGCTGTCTAGGTGAAAGCAAGTGATTGGTGGATCTCAGAAGATTTGGGACCAGATTCACCCATATGGTTTGAGTCATTCTGACAATAGAAAACAGCTGTAAAACTGTTTCCCTGGCCAGAAAAAGTTGGGTTTATGGTCGCTTTGYGTCTCCAAGCATCTGATGAATATCGTCCTTTGTCTCAAGAAGCATCCGAAAACCCAGATGCTTATCTGCATTTCTCAGCTAAATAAATTGTGATAGTAATTTTGTGGTGATAGCCCTTCGTGAGCTTTTTCAGTCATTTTTGGTATTGAGTAATTGGTAAGAGAATATTTGAATACAAATTCCCTCTCTGCCAAGAGAAGGTTATATCTTTTATGGACTCCATTTATTAAAAGGAAGACCCTGCTCTGGGAAACTCACAGTCTAGGTATAAAAATGCAGAAGGACAATTAATAATCAGTCTAGATAGACAGAACAAGACAAACAGTGTGGGAAGAAAGTTTAAAAAGGAAGAGTGACTGAGTACTTGCACTCGGCTCATTTTCATGTCTTAGTAGGTCTGTAGGGGGTTGTTTGGTTTTTATCTCTGTTTCTTTGATGGACTCAATGGGAGGACTGGGGCTTAGAGGTTTTATAAGATGAGTATTTTGAGAAGAAACATTAAATAATAAGGAGTGGAGGCATAGTGGATTGGGTCAGGAAGGAAATCTCAGGCAGGGGGGCTCCATTGAAGAAGGCACCAGAGAAAGAGCTGGCGAAGCAGATGTGTACAACTGGAGCCAAGTAAATGAGGCAAGGGTGAAAGGACGAGAGCAGAGCTCTTCCAGCAGACGTTCCATACTTCTACTCCCACTCCCACTTCAAGCCTGAAACGCATGGAAATAGAGAGTGGGGACGTGCTGATGGAGAAAGGATTCCAGTGGYAAAAACTAGCTCAACATCCTCAACTTTCAAAAAAGGTGTATTTACTGTTCTGAATTGAGAGTTTAGATTAGAAATTTTGTCTGTTTCCATTTCCTTGCACTGGCAGGTAACAGCATTTTCTGATTCTTTTTATAGATTCATTTGCAAGAAGTCTGCTATGTTTTCATGTTTGCTTGAGACCACTTGCATACTTGTATTCTCTGAATGCAGAGGCTCTGGAGACTGAGACTGAAAGAGGTGATTTATTGCTTGCTCTCTTGCTCAGTCTCTTTCTTCCCCCACACACATATTCTTTCTCTTTTTCCTCTCTCCCCTATCTCTGAAGGAAATATTTCCAAATGTGCACTTTYTCAGTCTTTTCTGAATGTTCTTTAGATTAAAGGTCAAAAATACAATTCTTGTCATTGTGTAGATACCAAAGAGAATGGTAAAAATAGAATAGTATCTGTTCTGTGGACTACATTAAAAATAACCAAAAGCAACAGCTTTAGGGCTGATTAAAAAAGTCATGCAAATGTGTAAAATCTAGCAGCCTTAGGACACAGTTTAACACTTGGAGACATATTGCATACTTTTATAAAGATCCTTTAAAAGTTGGCAGGAGATAAATCACCTTTTCCAATTATTTTGAAATTATGCAAGCTAGGCATACTACAACTTTTGATCACAAGTACTTACTGAATTGCATATTCTCCAAGTACCCCCTTTCAAGGTCACACTCAGATCTAGACCATAATGGCTTTCAGCCCACCGATGGTCTGAGGGCTCTCTGCCCTTCCACTGGCAGCAGTGGGAGTTAGACAAGTACAACGAGATAAGAAAGTCTGATTGCTTTGGGGCTAGTAAGACTTTGCACCCATTTTAAATAACTTTGCATCAGTGAAATGGCAATGCAATGACAAAAGAGGCAAGATCAATGTTTGAAGGGTTTTTAATTCAGGTATGCCTTTCTCTATTCCTTATGACCATAGGATCATTATAAAATTTCATCAAGTTAACTAAAGCAGTAGCTATTAAATGAAATGCAGAAGGTAAAAAAAAAAATAATAATCACATGATCACAAGAAAAGCCCGTGTGATAAATATCATTTGCAGGATATTCTTCAGATGTTCMTATTGACACTATAAGCAGTGTTATGCTCTTTGCAAGTATGGGATACATATCTACTGGCCATGGGAGAAAAAAAATATCAGTCAATCAGTCATTTAGTTTAAGCAATTCAGTAGACGATGACATGCTAGCAGTAAAGGGAAAAACTTCTGTGTCCTTTTAGAAATAAGCATTGCATATACCTACATAGAGAGTAATGTATTCTTCTGCTGCTGAGAGTTAGTGCAAAATCAACATTCTCTGACTGACAGGGATACTTCTGAAAGGGTTATTCAGTACTTAAGAGAGTACTTGTCACTTGCATGATTTTAACAGAATTAGCAGACTGTTTGATGGGATTACTTCTTCTCATGATAATCCATCTTTTCTGTAATACTGGGAATTTTTGGTGATAAATGTGGCTACTGGCTTAAGCAGATTTTTTTAAACCTCATTTTTAAAAGTCATTGTGTCATTGAGCATTGTTATTATTAGATATGGACACTTGCCAAAACCAGAGCTGTGCAGTCCCAAATCGGGAGAAATATGGGACCACACAGCTTTCCATTTTGAAACTACCTCTCATTAATTATAGTTAATGATTATTATTTCTTTTTTATTGTTAAATGTGGATTCAAGCAAGAAGAAGTGTAGAGAATAAAAGTGCCCTGAAATGTTTATAAAATAGAGATGACATTGGAAGTACACATTAAAGGACGGGCAAGGAGAAAGCAGGATAACTTGACACTAAAGAAAAACTAGGATAATAGTGTAGAGGATATTGGGAACAACTTTTACCTGGCAGTGCAGTAAAATGTTTGACCAAGCTGAGTACCCTGGAAGACTCCTGCCTTCCCAGAAGTCTTATAAGTAAGGCCTTAAGAAGGCAGTTAGTAGGGAACAGGGAGAACCAGCCTCGATAGTTTTCTATGATCTGTCTGAGRCTTAATTTCTAAGACTCTGTACAACCAGATGGTGGGGAAATGCCTTCTTTGCTAACCATGGAAAAAGACCACCATGGTACAAAATTAGAACCAGTGCAACTTCTCCTACAATGTATCTTCTGCTACTGATTTAGAGTCTGTATCTGAAGTAGAAAGGGGAAGGCAAGGACCCGTCTCTGCCTCCCTCTTCTCCATCTGCTATTTTGGCTCATAGGAGTTTTTGTGAGCAGGAGTAGAGTAGCCTCCAGTGTTACATGATGCACAGCTGAGCGAGGAYGGGGAAGGACAAAAGTGACCCTCACGCTGTGCAGTCATGACTGAGACTCTGACAATTCATTTGAAGGGATGGAGTGTAACAATTGGTACAGAAGAAGGAGCTTAGAGGACCATGAAGATATAAGATAAGGGATGAAATGGACCCCGGCAGTATCAATGAAGAGATAACAGAGCTTTCTGGTACCCAGAAGTAATGTTTCCGTGACTACCTCCATATGGGAATACATCATACTCTTCTTCCAGGTCTAATACCACTGCCAAGCTGGAGGGTATAAAGTAGTAAAGTTCCTTTTGAGGAGTTCCCCATTGCTAGCTTATTTGGCAGTCCTTGTCTGTATGGCCTTTGAGGTTTAGATACAATCTTCCCTCCCAGCTCAGATCATTAAGACCTTTCAGGGACCTCATTTCATTTGGAATAAAAAATGAATATGAACCTGGGGTCTCAGAGCTAATCTGAGGCAAAGGCAGTACCTACCACCAAAGAAAGAAATCATTTAAAACCATCTCAACATGTGAACATAAGTATCTTTCTGAAGTATCTTCTCTGATTTACTAGAAATATTTTCAATCACACATCTGAAATTTCAGATGTAAAAACTCTGGCATTGGTGAAAATCATATTTATTATGGAAAGTTACATTAAKCTGTAACTGATTTCTACATGAGCTTGTATGTGTACACACAGAAATGAGATTGTTCYTAGACCTGGGGGTAATATATGTAGTCTAAAAAACGGTAAGTAAGAAAAGTGGTGTGAAAATATATAAGTAGTATAGTGCCCCCAGGGAACAGAAACAATCTAAATTTTTGCAGTACTATTCTTTAAATGTGTAGCCACAAGAAAGTAGAAAAACGTCCCTCAACATAGAGACAGAATATGTCTTACACTTATTAGGTATTCCTTAGTATGATTTCCTTTACTGTAGAGAGAGTCAAAATGTGCGAAGAGAAAAAAAGTATAAACTGGATGCTGAAGACAGTGACAGGTGAGATTCTGTTGAAATCTGTAGTGAAAAATGAAGGGAGCAAGGACACTGAAGGATTCCAGTTCTTATTATCTCGCTTGGACTAGTGCACATTTCAGTTGTATGTGGTGCATAGCATATAAATGAGATGTATTTGCAACACAGAGGAAAACCTAAGAAAAGCAAGAAGACTCTTCTAAGAGAGGACATGTGGGGCAGACTTATCTATACAGCATCCTCATTGCAGTGTTTCTAAAGGAAGGAATCTGTACAATTAGAAATCAACTTTGGTGAACCGCAACACAAATTCTCGAGGAGACCTGTGGAAATCTGGACAGTTTTAAGGTCTATATAGCACTTGGGCATTTTTATACAGGGCTTTTCTCTGGATGCTCTGGAGTGTAACACCCTGGATCACTAGGAAAAACCGTGATGGCAGACCCAGGGGGTTAAAGCAGACTCAGCAGAGAGTGCATTCCTGGTGCCGTCGAAATCAGAGAAAGCTCCCTTCAGTCCTTCTCTCTATGCGGCTCTACTCACAAGCCTCTTGACAAGGTGTGAGGCTCTGGGCATAGCAGTAGGAAAAATTTTGAAACCAACCAAAACAGGAATGAAAAAAGAAAAAAGGAGGAATAAACTGGCGACTGATCTCATGTAAACATAATGCAGTACAGAGTAGGAGCAAATGATTCAATGAATGGGAATGGGACACGGCTGGTTCGGCAAGTTCATGCAAATATCACAGAAAATACAAACAATGCTCATGGTTCATGTCTCTTTGTAGCTCTCATTGTTTCTGAATGTGTACGGACCTCCAGTAGGCAATGTTATGGATTGTGCATGGGGAAAAGGCAGCCTGCAATGAGAGTTAAGCAGCTGCAGAAATTCACACCAACACTCTTCCTAAGAGCATCAGCTGTTTGGTGTCATGACCCTGTAGACAGGAGGAAAGCTTCTGAGTGACATATCTGCAAGATGAAGGGCGCTTGTTTCTGAAAAGTTGGTGTTTCAAATTGGGAAGAAGTCACACCTTTTAGATGCAATAACTTTGTTTTTCTGTTTGTCCGTATGTGTCTGAGTCAAAGAAGGGACCTGTGGATGAGGGTCAGCATGTTCTCCCCTCTGCTTACCAGTTAATAGAATTTCATTTATTTGCAACCTTGTTTTCAATTAATTTGGAAAAGAATGCCAACCATGTATTTTTTTAGTAGGTTTGAATTCTTGATGAGTTTGGTTCTCAACGTAGTATTTGTGTTACCTTGTTGGAGCACAACCTTCTCCAGGGCTTGACTCTTCTTTCTGTAGCCCATGGTGTGAAGGAAGAGTCTGCAAGGTTAACTCACAGATTCTAAGACATTCTATTTTTTTTCCTTCAGCTACTTTTGAAACTTAATTTTACATCTGAATGGTTTGGTTTTTAAATGTATTCTCTCTCCGATAGTCGTGTGTTGTTGTAAATGTAACACAAACATCAGTGAACAGCATAGCTCTCCTTCAACAGGTGATTAAGTCTTTGAAGCAAACCAATGCTGTTTATCTTTGTTCCTATAACTTTTAAAATGCTAACTTATTTGAATTTGCATTCATTTGAACTTAATTTCATATTGAAAAGATCCAGATATTTAACTATAATTAAATGTTTGTTCAAGATATTTAGCTGTTGCTTATTTTACTAGCTATTAGGTTGTAGATAACTGCAGCTGAACATTTCTTTTCTAGTTTACAATATTTAGTACATGAGTAATTATTCCAACATACATGCATAAGAGAGTAAATGAATATAGGAACAATCTTTCCTGTGGCTAAATTTTTGTGTGGTAAATATATCCTCATGTTAAGGACTTGATAGAATACATAAGGCACAGAACATGGTATGTATTATTTGCTCTTGGGTGGTCTAGTAGATCATTCTTACAGCTCAAAGCCCCCTTGCCATTTAGTGAAGATACAATATTGTATTCTTCCAYGACTGTTTACATTCCCTTTTTTGCAGCAACTTCAAATGCATACATTACACATTTCTTCCCTCTTGTCTTTTTTGATCTCCTTGAAGACAAATTTTACTATGGTGTCAAAATATAATACAGTCCACTCATTCATTAGACACAGATCTTAGTTACAGAAGTCTTATTTATAGTAGTGAGAAAGAGAGCATATTCCTGAAGAATGGTCATGGAAGAAAAAGAAAAAAACATGAATAGCAAGCTTTAAAAAAATAAATCATTGGCTTTTTTATCTCACCAATGCCTTTGTACAGCTGGGGAAATGATTAAGAAGATACTGTAGAGGAGAAAATCTGAGAAGTCCTGCAAAATTCAATGTTATTACTTTAGGGCTTTCTGAGCAGGCAAGTTCTGCAGTCCTTTTGAAGCTCAATTATAATTCAGCAGGAAGAGGCAAAGGAGAAAGGTTTTAAATCCTCATTGGAAATGGAAGTTACAGAGGGACTGGATGTAGAGTGAAGATAATGAGACCTTTTTGTCACTGATCTAGCCAGGGAAGGTGCTGCATACAATTCTTAAATGAATACTTAGTTCAACCATATTTTAGATAAAGTCCTCCCCAATTTCTCATTTGTAAAACCAGTCTGGATTTTCATGGGGGAAAAAAACCCAGTTGTTCAAAACCAAATTAAAAGAACCTAAGAAACTGTAGCGCTCTTTGCAGTGATATTTACATGCTTCCACTTACCAAGAGACTTTAGTTTGAGGATCTCAGACCACTGTGGCCATGAATCAAACTTCACAATGACTACACAAATTATTTTAGATTATTTCTAGAACAATCAGAATGATTTGCAGTCAGAAAATGCTGATTTGTAAAAATGAGAATGGGCTTTGTAAAGATTTGTCTTGATAAGGTTGAGTGTGTTGGGTTGATAAGGTTGAAGTGCATGTTTTGACTTTTGCAGCTGTCAGATCATATTATATGCCCATATAGGAATGATGGAAGTCCAACTGAGGGTCACACAATTGTTTTGATCCTAATGAAAGCAGACGCTCCATTTTTTAAAAGTTTATTTTGAGGTTTTGATAGAGAAAATCCTCAGGAATTTAGTTTTGCAGGAACTTAGAGCTATCAACTTTTCTTTACATTTCAAGATGAAAAGGAAGTGCAGTATTTTTTAATTTTCAGGTACTGAAAGATTTGAGATTTTAGCAATGGTAATTATGGTGTCAGGTTTTCAGAACTTTGACCCTGGTTCTGTAAATGCTATTGCATAAGTTAAAATTTAAATACATAAATACCCAATATGCAAGGGACAAACTCATTATCTTAATGATATATTTGTTTGCAGAACTGGGGTTTTACAGAAATTTAAAACCCCTGTCCATCTGAAATGAAATCAGTATTTTCTGGCATGATTTTGCAATTGTATATAAAGCATACATTCACCATGTCAACAATTATCCACAGTCTTAGGCACACAGAAACCTGAACACACAGACACTGTGGATAAAGCAGATATACATACACACTATTCCTCGCTGAAACTAGCTATTTTAGATACGCTGAACAGATTTAAAATATTCAGGGAAATATTTAATATGCAATTACTGAAAACTGGCCAGTATGGATAATAGTGTATTTAATACCAACCAGTGCTGAACTGTAAAATGTCATATTTAAAAATCACATTCAAAATGAAACCAAGTGAAAATATTTGTAAATAGTATATACAATTTCCAAACTATCCTGGGAATTAGCAATGCTAGCAATATATACTTTTTTGTATACATATCTAGCAGCAATAGGATATGGTCTTTTGCTTCAAAGAGAGCGCCTGCATATCTAAAATTAAACAAAAGTTTGTTTTGTAGCTGTGTCAAGGTTTAAGGACAGAGTGGGCAGTAACTAAAGGGCACTCATAATAGCGAAGATGGTTCCATATAAAGCAGGAAACAACTCTGAAGAGAGAGAGAATATATTGAGTGTATATTAAAAAGGGATGTTAGTGGAGCAGGTAAGGATGGGGGGAAGGAAAAGGCAGGTAAAGTCAAAAAGAGGGAGGAAGCCATCATCACAATTTACGTGGAATTTAAGGCAGCTTGATAGACAATACAAAGGGGAAAAAATGCTAATCTACAAGGTCAGCAAGTATGGGGAAAAGGATAAGGTACAAAATAGGCTTAAACATCAAAGGCAGTGGGTGATTTTCAACTTCAGAAAGAGGAATGCAACTAATGGACCTCTACAAGGGTAATCGTTAAGGATGAGTCTGTTCAGTTTTTATATCAGTGACCTAGAGGAGGTAATGCAATTCGCTGACAGTGTAGGAGCTAGAGTGAAAGACCAGTTATCATGTGAAAATTGACTAGAAACTATGTAGCTTAGAGTAGAGCTCAGGCTATTAGTGACATACACACATCAAGCAGATGTGCAATAGAAAACACTAATAAAGAGAAGGATCTCAATGAAGTAATCTAGAATAGAAAATTTGTTTATTAGATTCTCAAGTTAAATAACTGAGAAAATKACGATAAGTATAAGTTAGAATAATATTTGCCAGAAGAGAAATATTACTGAATATTCAAACAAATCTTTGAATGTGTGTTACGAATATATTTATGTAAATATATCCACACTAGAAAAGCATTCCAGCTGTAAAGGTAACTATCAGCCAGCCCAAAACTTAAAGGAGAGTTAAGCTGCTTTCATTTCCTTGTTAACAGGATAGAGATGGGATGTGGTACTGTGTACATTCAAGGCAGATGTAAGGACAGCAGAAAAGGAAATGTCAGGATTTTTACTTGTGCAAATGCATTGGGTTATCGTTATAATACATGAACTAATCAACTAGATGACCTCATAATTGTTGAGGTTTTTTGCTATTCCTTATCAATATTTTCTTGTTCTACATTCTGTGAAACAGTTATAAATGTGAATTTTTTTACAAATTTTCAAAAATTGAAGGTGAAATTATACGGCCCATGCTTTTACCTTTTAGATAATTTGTGAAAACAGCATATTTTGATGCTGATAATAAAACATCTTAAACAATTAATACAGTGTCTCTTATTAATCTGAATTTATATACCCAAATCAAACATATATAATTCACATTTATATGATTACTGTATAAGATAAGATAGATTTTCTTATCCTGGAAGCTTCTGAATCATGATAAAATTTTCTGTACTGCAAACTGCTCTTGGCTAAAATATTTTCTTTTCAAATACATAAGCYGAAAATTGTTTCACTCTTTGACCTGTGAGCCAAGTTCCCCAAAGCCTGATGCAAATTAAAATGGCTGAGTTATAAATATCTCTGAAACTAGGTTTATAATGGAAACACAACCAGATCCTTCACTGCAGCAGTACTCATGGGGGTTGTTAGGGCAGTTTATAGAGCTATCAGCGCCAAACTATAAGTTAATGAGGAGAAGTAATTGACTGTAATAAGGCACCCCTAAACAAGAAGAGAGCATTAAAAAATGCAGGAGCTGAAAATTCTTATTGGGCTTTCCTTTAGTTATGTCCCTGTATACAACATCTTTGTTCCTCATTCTGCCTCAGGAAAACATTGCCTTGGCTTCTTATATTTTCATSTGCTGAATTCAGTAAGTACAATTTCGTAGGGCTGAGGAAGGGATGTGTGTGAAACCTAAAGCTAGAAGCCAGTTGTCAAAAAACGATTTACCATTCTCATCTAATTTCAGCCTTCCTTCTGTTATCCTTATTATTACATGACTGGGAATGCACCTTACGATGACAGCAAGATAAAATTAGAAATGGCTCCATTTGACTTTTGTGCCTTTTTGCATCAATCTACTCCTGTSAGTTTTATTGTTAACATCTGAGCATGGCACAGAGTACAGGTGTCTATGGCAGACAATCAGTGCTTGAGAAAAGAGTGCATAAAGACATGGCTTAGTTAATGTTGGGGTATAGGGGCAATGTGGACAAGGGAGACAATTGCCATTATCCCAGTCATACAAATGTATCACTAAGTAAATTTAATGCGTGCTATGAATGTCGTTATAAAGCCAGCATTCACTGTAGAAGAGATAACAGAAATATTCTTCTCAGTTGACAGATKATTGGTGACAGCTCAGAGTGATCAGGTTTTTATTTTCCAGCCAGAAGTCATTGCACTCTGTTTTGGAAAAGATATTTAAAAGACTGAGATTGAGTGAAACTCATTGGTAAATAATGGTGCTGAAGGTAGATGTGTGCACCTTTGAACTCACCTTGATTATTTTACACTGGGACGTATGTGCTGCAGGAAGTGTTAAATACGTCCTATGTYTTGGCTTGAGACAGATGCATCAAGAACAAAGCAAATGACAAAGTAACCCCTCAATAATTTTTTCTTTTTCCCTTCTTGTTGGCTATGTGCATTCTCTTTTCTGAACTGCATACATATACTTATTAGCGAGAGTAATAAAGAGATAATTTGGACAAGATGCATGCTTCATAAAAAGATGCATATAGTATTCATGTGTCTGGCTTAAATTAGTGAGTGGTTTAAGAATGTGAAATAATTCATTGTGTATAACTTCAACCCCTCCCAAATACTATTATTTGAAATGTAGTAGCATAGTGAACCCTTTTAAAATTAGACCTCCTTTTGGGATCCCCTAAGCGTGTGCTTTCTACCTGACACCTTCGCTTGCAGGATTGCTGCCGTCTTGGTTTTCTATCTCCGCTTAGCCTTCTGTGACAGTGAACTGCGATAGGCGACGGGTAAAGCTAATATCAGGTTTGCTCTGGACTGCAACAAAACCACAAGCCTTCAGAGTGCAGGAACTGAAATCCCCTTTGACAACATGGGGTTGTGCTGAAATCTGCTTTCTCCAGTCTGGGCCAAGACACGGTTTGTTACGGCCTCCTTTCCTGTGCACAGGGAATGGAAAGCGAAAATACAGAAATTAAGCAATCTACATTTCTCAGTTTTGTTTAGTCAGATCCCACTCTGATCTTCAGCTAAGAATGTGGCAACATTTTTTTAACCGTAAAAATATGGACAACAGCTTAGCTTCAGTGGTGCTGCCAAGTTGGGTACCTGCTAKATGCCTGTGTGGGACAGCGTTTATGGGGAACCCATAGCAGAGAGATTGCTCTGCACCCATGATTGCAAACATGGACCTTTGCCTTCTCCAGGAGCAGGCATCCCCCACTGATGTTGCCTGCCAGGAGACACGCCCCAGGTCCACCTTCTTCAGCTTCTTAGGCTGCTTTGAGGCGAGCGGCCACAATYTGCTCGGGGATTGAAGCACCAGACTGGAGGAGCGCGGAGGGCTGGAGGGAGGGGACGGGACATGCCTGCTGCCCGCAGGGGAAGGGAGACTCTCCCAGTGTGGCTCCTGTCTCACCACCGCTGTTAACAAGTATGCTCATACAGCAAGAGACAGSATACCTTGCACTCCTACCGCGAGCTTGGAGCTCCGCATGTTATGGCTCCRGTGGCAGAAATGGTTATAYGATACTGATACACAAAGTGCTGTAYTGGATACAGCATGCAGAACTCCTTGGGGTAAGGAATCTGACTTAATTCAAGCACCGTTTTTATCCTGCTGTGTCTATAGGCAGTCTAAAAGACCAAGACGCAAGACGCTTAGATGTCATTACAGATTCTTTTGATTTTTAATCCTACAATTATTTGTATAATGGTGAGGGGAGAGAAKAATAATCCTTCAGCATGTCTGCTGGACTCTTGAGACACAGAGTGTTCATAGACTTACTATATATACTTCATATGCTGCGTAATTGCAGTGGAGGGAAAAAAAGAGAAAATTGCACATTTAAACTAAATTAAATTCAGAACCTCTAATATGTCAGGTCACAGAAGGCATGTACACATTTAAATAAGACTCCTGCTTTGGAAACCAAGTAGCTCTGAACTACATCTACATGTTGGCTCTCGACTCCATGCAGCTCCATTAGGTAATGTTTTAAATATAAAGCCACTTAATGATGAATGTTCATAAATGAAAAATGCACATTCCCCATAAAACGTTTGTCAAACAGCAGTGCCCACCTATTTTTAGCACAYCAAAAAAAAATTCACATTAATCCATATTGTTGTGAAACTCCTGATCTGCCCTTGAGAGTCCTTTATAGGATTTTAAATAATCGGTCTTATAAGGCARCCTTCGTGTTTTGTAAGTAAGTTCCTAATTTTTTAGTAGATAGCTAACAAAGTAGAGGAGAAACAAATGCAGAATGGCTTAGGTTTGATGTGCTTTAATATCAGCATAAAATTTCTTCATCTGGAGCTGTATGATTAACTGTTAAGAGTTCTTAATTCCCTTGAGGAAATTTAAGTGTTGAATTGACAAAGATATGCCGATTACAGAGCCAAAATTTCTACAGTGACAGACTAGGCAGAAGGTATTCTCAGTAAGGGACCACTGTTATTAAATACACTGTCACAGAAAATTAGGCCAARAGCAGATCACACTTAAAGAGACTGCACAGCAAGACACACCCTCTTAAATTAGACTGTCCTCCTGCACTCCACAGAGTTTGTTCTGTGCTGGAGTTTAATTAAATTCAACGCAACTCTTGCTGTAGTCAACCTTTTGGCTTCCACCATCTTTTCTTCCATGTTTTGCRTCTTATGGAGACTATTTTTAAAGTTAATTAGCTTATCCAAAATAAAGTAGAGAAAGATGTAAATCCCAAACTAACATTTAAAAGCACTATCATATGAAATAAACTGTACAGTCGTAGCTGTTAATTTTCTTCTATAGTAACTGCTTTTCTAAGAAAAAGAAAAGGATTCACAAGGAAATTATTTTGAAGTCTTTATTTACATAAGTCCCTTAAAATGAATTTTTTCCCTCTTAAAATGAAGTAGTAAATAGGAAAATGAAATGTTAGCTAATGGGAAAGGAGACAACTAGAGGGTAGTGGAAACATGAGTGCTAAGCAGAATGATTTTACAAAGACCAAATCTTGACCAACAAACAAGTATCTGCTGTCAGGATTTCACTTGGCCCCAGTCCTGTAAACTGCCTGCTCCACAGGAGCAACCTTTGTGCTCATTAATTATAAAGGAAATCTTCTAGACAAGAAGATTTGATTACTTAAGAAATATCTTAAGAAAAGCTATGGATACCATGCTACACGATCCGCTTAATAGGACCTGACAAAACATTAGGAAATATACGGTATAGTTGATTATTATCAATTCATCATTCGAGTAATACTTACACAACTTAGCCAGSTCTGGTGACCTCTGTGCTAGGCACTGCACAACTGCCCTGAAATAGACGGTTCTTATCCCCAGAGATTTATAATCTCAACTAATAAAATAGGGCCAGACCAGGAGAAAAATGTAGATTAAGACCTAACTAATTGCAGCTCAAAAGGAAAATGGCRCACCCCTAACCTCAGCAAAGGGACGATTTGTTGGCTACACCCTCTTGGGAATTCTGTTTTTATGTATCTACCTTTCCTATGGGTATAACGCAAACGAGCMCTTGCCAAAATGCAGACTTCCTGCCATTTACATGCCAAACATGAAAGCAGTAGAGTTAGGGCAGGTGTCCTGTATGTAAGCAGAGGAGAAACCTGCTAGGAGAATCTGCAGGCTCAAGAGGAACCACACAGAAAAKTTTTCCAGAATACCATAATGAACGCTTGTTTTCAGTTTCAGAATCTCTGCCCCATCAGGTTGCCTTCTACAGCCAATGTAACTTGCCTGTGAATAGGGGAAACATCTGACAACATTCTTCTTAAGAAAACTGGAAATGAATGGCCTAGTTGAAACTGCTGTGAAATAAAAGCAACAACTTGAAAACTTTAGTCAACAAGAAGTTGTCCATGGTTTGTCATGAAACATGTATGAAGTCAGGTTCTATGCAGACCTGTCCTGCATTTGATACTGAAGAATGTTTTCATTTACTGTTCATAAAACAAAATACATTATTAAACTTTCAGACAACACAAAAGGGAGTAAAAACTTCAGGGTATAAGATTAGGAATCAAAGAGTTCCTRTCAAATTATATAAATGGTCTGAAATACAATAAGAAGCATTTCAGTAGAGATGAGCGATAAGTATTCCACTTAAATAGGCATAATCAACTGCACACAATTACAGGAGGAGTACTGATGTGGTAGGCAGTAATTCTGCAGAAAAGAACCTGATGGATTGCAAACTCAACGTGAGTAAATTAACTAATAGCTACAGTTGGAATAAAACAAGTTTCGCGCTGAAGAGCATAAGTAGGAGTGCCATATATACAAAATACAAAGTAATCCTCCCACTTTACTCCTCACCAATGAAATCCATGCTCAATTTGATACATCGCTTCCTAGGAAAAATATGAAACTAACGCAGAGATCAAGTAAGAAATCATCAGGGATGTAGAAACATGGTCTATAGGAAAATATGGACTTCGCTTTTCTTAGAGATGGCTGAGAGACACCCAATGGCTATCCTCAAGTATACTTAAGGCATATAGAAAATCATCTGTTTTTCACATCCTCGGTCAGCAGAACAAAAAATATCAAGGTTCAACTCGGCAATGGAACATGTGGTTAGACATCAGGAAAAAGCTTTCTTACTCTAGAGACTGCATCATTTATTTTACAACCAAGTAGATGCTACAGGCCTGAATCTAGGGCTCGCTCTAGGCTGTTTGGGTGCGGGGAAGACGCCGATCATTTGCAGTACAGCTTGCTTCTGCTGCCAAGGGACGTGTCCCCGGGGCCGGCCTCGCACCCACCGCCTGCCCGCCGGCCAGCCCAGCTCCTGCGCGCCCAGCCTGGGAAGAGGCAAGGCAAAAAACGATGCTGCGCGTAGGCAGGGAACTGCCTTGAAAGCCTCCATCTCCCGCAGGGTTGGGTGAAATTATCCTCCATTTCGTCTGTGACCTCGGTAACTGTAGATGATGCTCTTTATTGCTCCTTAATGTGATGTGGTTTTTTTCTTTCRTGTCACCAAACAGGCTTCGTATCGTTTGCGAGTCAGACTGGGCAAAATCCCTATCAGTTGCGTCGCTCCACTCTGTGCAACTTCTGTGCCTGAGACTTGCTGTGCTGCAATTTTTCTGCACATTTGAATATGCTGGATACTGCTGGGCTGCTTTAGATCGACATTTTTTTAACCTGAGACTATTTTTGGAAGGCTGAAAAATGTCCAGGGAATACGCTTCACTTGCAGTCACAGGCAGGCTGTTTGTGTATGTTTATTAATCACTTTAAAAACCACAAAAGCAAAAACAACAAAACATTTCTGTATCTTGTCAACTTCACCTGGCATTTACAGAGAAAAGCCCAGATGTGCTAGGAAATATCTGGCAAAGTGGCAAGCTTGTGTGTCTTATTAAGCAGCAAATATACAAGTTTCTTCAAGATTTTCCATTGATTTTCTGGCAAATATCTCTACTAGTCTCATTTCAAAACACCAAATGGCTCACACCAGGAAAAGTATAGATTACCTAAAAATGTTTTGAATTTTTGGAAAATATACCCTTTTCGGTCAACAATTTGATTAGAAAAGAAATAAAATATGAAGATACGACCTTTTTTTGTGCTTTCTGTAAATCAAAAACAATGAAAATAATTTGACTGKTTTTTTTAAACAGAAAATGAAGAACACTTTCGCAGTCTGCAATTGACTTCGGGACACTGAGGACCTGACTTCTAAAAAGATTTTTTATATATTTTTTCATATTCATACAATCTAGATGAGTAATTAACATCTGACCTATCTTTGGAGAACAGAAACAGGCAGTCCAAAAAAAGAAAGTGGAGTTGTGATCTTAAGTACACACAAATCCAAATTCAGCATAGCACACCTGGAATAGTTGCTCTATATACAGTAAAGGTATGATTCAGCTCCCTTAAAGTTATACATTTGCAAGCTTGATATCTGTATCTAAGGTGAGCTCTTTCTASACTCTTTCTAATCAGCGGAAGGAATAAACACATCTGGAGAGAAATTCATCTGTCCTATGTTAGTCACCTGTCTTCAGACTGAATACTTTTTTTTCATTATGTTTGCTAGCTGTGGAAACAAATAGTGCCTGTTTTTTCCATTTTGTATAAAAGCAGTCTAGACAACTACATGGAACTTGATGTCTACACTGCAGAAATTTAAAGTGTTGAAGATGAAAYCCAGCCAGGACAATAGACGTGCTCAAACCCATAGGGGTGCTGATTAGAGCCTTATTATTCTCCAGGTAGACGACCTAAAAAATAATACATTCCTCCCCGCCAACWTAGTTAGTTATGCAATTAAATGATAATGATGGATCCGAATGATGTGAGCTGAATTTTATTTACACCCACAGTTGCAAAGTTAAAATAGCTCACTGGAAAGGAAACTGGGCACTGGACTCACCTGAGCTGCAAGCTGTAAAACGAACACTTTGCATTAGATAGCACTCGATGAGCGCCCTATGCAGGGCAAAGCAACAGAGACCACTCAGGACAAGCAGCTTCAGAATTTTAAAGCCCACCAGGTAAATATTCCRCTTATTCAGTGTCTGCTAACACAGAGATAATTGCCAGTAGATGCAATGAGTTGAGGAGTTACAGTAGATAATTCAATGTGCTATACAAATATATGTGTTCTTCTATTATTCATACCATGACATTTGTTGGTTGTCTCAGGAGTAACAACTGAGGCTCCTATGGTCCATGAATTACTTGAATTATGSATGGTTATGGGTAGGCATTCACCATGTACAAACCAGTTTTGAATCATGCATTTCCTGGGGGCAATATTTCTCATGGTAMCTAGCAAACTTTTTAGGTCTTTCAGAGCCTGCTGTGTATTAGTAATTACTACTGTGGCAGCGATCCTAGCGTGCGTGCTTTCTGGTAAACRTGGGACATAATGAATGTATACATGTTGATAGATGGGAATCAGCATTTGTATTTATTCACATTCAAAAAGCTATCTACCTCACTTGGAATATAAATAATGACATCAAACTGCTAAACAGCTATCTGCCATCCAATTGTCACTATAAATAGAAGTCCACAAGAGGGAGGTGACAGTCGATCATATTTTTTACGTTTGGAACTGTACAATCATTTCCTAACTAACAATCCTGCTTTGGGAGGATAACCTATATTCTCAGCTTTAGGATTTTGTTTCTAGGTACCTCTTTAGTACGTTTTTAGTTGCTCATTTTTATGAACAATACTGTCCATCTATCAGGGAAATGTACATGAAAACCCATTAATACACCATTTGCTGCATAAATACAGCACAACGGCTTTACCAAAGGACAAGCCTTTTCTAAAAACACTAGTAAAGACTTTTTTTTTTCCTTATTAAAAAGCCCATTCTTTTCCCAGAATCCATTTTTACAAAAGTAAAAGCTGAAAGGAAACTCCAATGTTGCACAGTCTGTTGTTGTGCGTGGAACATTTCACATCACTGAGCTATCCGATTTCAAGTTTTCTTTAATGTTTTTGACAAAAGCGTTCATAAAATCCTGACACAGACAGACTGTTCAAGCCTCGGTGCAGTAAATGGAGATCCTGCTTCTCCCTGGCTTGGGCAGCGGAGTAGCCACACCAGGAGCCTCAAATTCCATTGCCCTGGCGAAGCGTAGGTCCGCGTAGAACGTTTGCTTTGCTGGACAGGAAAAATTCTCTGTTTTTTCTGTGCTGGATAATGCAAGTGCCCTAACACTGTGAAATAACTAACCACTCACGTCTGCAATGTCCAGAAGCTTCATCTAAAGCACGCTGAGTTGAAGACATCCCGTGAACTAAGTAAATGGCATTCTCTGTCCCCCACCAAAAACTTACTGCAAGTAAGCATGCTATGAGAGAAGCTGGGGATCAGTAAAATGCATTAGATCTGTCTCCTTTTCTCCCTGTGAAGACAGAGTTGCTTATTACATCATATTTTCTAGTGTTTTGTCCAAGTGCAGCCTAAAATTTTGAAAGACTTCTGCCTTCTGCTTTGGAAAATGAGTTGAATAAACCTTGTAGGCAGRGTATGTCTCCTGAAGTTCAGCTTTAATTTATCCTGTTTTCAGTTTCACTCCTTATTACCACACAAAATAATATCTAGTGTACTCGTGCTAATTTAGCCTTTGCTTACCCAACTCGCAATGGATGCAGTGAGAGGATAGAAGTCTTGTTAGGAAGAAGGCACTGTTAGGATTTTTTATCATGTTGGTTCTTAAGACACAGAACTGCTTTAAAAATTTGTTGTTAACTTTTCTCTAGGAAGATATTTAAAGCACATAATGATAAAGGAACATACCACTGCTTGTTGGCAATAGGTACAGAAACTTGCTTTATTTGATCGTCATTGTTATAGGAGGAAAATTARTATCTGTTGTAAGACATTTTTCTAATCTGTGTGAAAGCAAGTAACTATTGAGGCCACCTCAGGAAAAAAAAAAGTCATAGAAGCTCAGCTTGCAGACTTTCTGCATGTTTCATTTGCAGGCTCTGAATCTTATGACCATAAATTTTGAAAGCATTTTGAACATWCTGTATTTGTATTTCCTATTCCTAATCTCAACAATTGCACTCTGCAAGTCTTTCCTTACTCCTGCTTTGCCAACGTACCAACAAATAAAGATTCATACTGCCCAATGGGCCAAACACATCTCTAGAATGGTGGTCTCCAGCAATTCTGGTGCCCCACTGTCCTTTGTCTTAATGGCTACCTGTTTTTCCCATTTTGTTTGTGGACTCTACATGCCTATTGTACCTTGCAGACCACTAAATCATAGAATCACAGAATCGCAGAATGGTTGAGGTTGGAGGGGACCTCTGGAGGTCATCTGGTCCAAGCCCCTGCTCAAGCAGGGCCACCTAGAGCTGGTTGCCCAGGACCATGTCCAGATGGCTTTTGAATATCTCCAAGGATGGAGRTTTCACAACCTCTCSRGGCAACCTGTGTCGGTGCTTGGTCATCCTCACAGTAAAAAAATATTTCCTGATGTTCAGACCTCCTGTGTTTCAGTTTGTGCCCTCTGCCTCTTTCCTGGCACTGAGCACCACTGAAAAGAGCCTGGCTCTTCCTGCTTTATACCCTCCCTTCAGGTATTTATACAWATTGATAAGATCACCCYTGTGCCTTCTCCTCTCTTCTCTTCGCTTCACTTTGCTGAACAGTCCCAGCTCTCTCAGCCTTTCCTCATAGAAGAGATGCTCCAGTGTCTYACTCATCTTTGTGGCCCGACGCTCCAAAGATTCCTGGAGTTGGGAAGGCAAACCAGCAACTGAAAAATTGCAGTTCAGGGCAGCAAAGCTTCACCCAAGCAAGTGGCTTGCAAAAGAAAGGGGAAYCAGGCCAATTGGGCACTTCTGCAGGAGGTGAACCCACATGTCCATCCTTTCTTCTACMTGCAGCAGAATGCTCCCTTGCAGTAGGTCCTTTTAAATCTCTGCAAAGACCTTTTAATTAGATACAAAACTAGGTACTAGGTGAACTAAGTAAGCCCTGAAGTGATAAGTAGAAGGCTGATTGTCATCATGTTACACTTCTAAGACCTGTGAAAAATTCCAACTTATTTTTATAGCTTAATTTATGGCCCTGTATTACAACAGGAAACTGTGAGGGCTCCTGTTTGGATGCTGTTTTGAAAGTATGGCCGTACATGACTGACACATGCCTAAGTAGTCAACGTGGTCTTTGTCAGTAGTGAATACGCTTGTAGTGAGCAAGTTACACTTACAAACCCTGTAGTTAGTGGTATACCTATCAAATTCACCAATGAATGGCAGTTATCCCTGAAGAAAGTCAGCAGCCACTAATCGTAAGTAGGTGGGGATTAGTGAGGTTAAGCACAGTCAATAATGTCCCCAGGATCACCATTTTAGGATGTTTTAAGTCTGTATTTATGTCATTCATAAAAGACATGAGTAGCTGCTCCCTCTGCTGTGGTTGTGATGGGTGTTACTGAAGCTCCAGACTGCGCAAACGCCAACCCTCTCACCTTTCAAAAGCAAAACGCCCTGGAGAAATGAGCTAGCAGTATTCTGCAAAATTTTAGTGTAGTAAAATAAAAAAAATGAGAAAACAGGAACCTGCAACATCTACAATTTTCATTCCACCCCTTGCACTTTTTTCATTGTTTATGTGTATCTGGAAGGAAGACCAAGTATCTCAGAGCCAATATCTTTGTACACTGAAGCTGTGTATCCTTGTTTTCTTTAAATTCTTAAAATTTTGCTGGTTTGGTGATATATAAGAGAAGCTGTTTGTCCATTAAAAGGTATTTTAAGCAGAAAATTTATTTACAATTTCTTTTAATTTGTATTCCTTTCTCCTAAATTTTTATGGGGCTCATCTACTTAGTTTGCGAAAGTATCTCTGTAAGTGTATGTTACCCAGTCGAACTGAGCTCTGTAGRTACCACTGGAACAGAAATGTTCAGCAATAAATAACATAAGTAATTGTGTATTTTGCTGGGATGTGCTTCTGCTGGTTCATTACTAAGAATTTTTTTAATGGTTATTTRTTATTTATGACTCAGGATTGTATCTCATTTTAATTTTTTTTAGTTTTTATAACTTTTCAATAATAGGGAAAGAATTCATTATCAATACTTGCAAGTGTATTGGAGAAGCATTTTTAAATTCACTATAAGCAAATGCAAACTGAATTGCAAAATGTATTTCAAATTACAGAAAAAAATTGTAGATGTAAGACATGCATGTATTCACAGCAGGGCTTTAAAAAAAGCAAGGCCTAATAACAAGGGAAAATCCAACAGCTCTACTCCTGAAAGGCCTTTCTCAGCTGACTATCACTTCCACACTTTCTACCTGCCAGTTGGAAAGACTTTGCGTAGGAAAATAAGGAAGATGTCTTCCAAAAGTAAAATTCAAATGCTTCTCTGCAAATCACATTAATTCCTCTACTATTCATTGTGATAATGATATTAATCAAGCTGCTCCCTGGATACTCATAGGATGTAATATGTAATTCTATGGAAGCTCCATTGTAATTTAGCATGAATTAGTGTTCACTTACTGCAAAGTGTTACGGGAAAAATATATTTGTGGACTTTATGTAGGATCATATTCTTCTACTGTGAAAGAGGCCAAGCAGATAAAGTACGTGCCGGAATAGAATTCAGATGTAATGAGTAAATGCAGTTGTATGTAGAGTGCCCKTAACAATCTCACAGTGTAAAAATGCAAGGCATTCAGAGCTGTTATATTTTCAATGGCTTAATCAAGAAAATGTTGAGAGACACCGGTATTGCAGTTAGGATTAATGGAATCCCTCAATGTCCTCATTAAATTTAATAAACCTGTGTAACAGAAATAATAATAACACTTCACATGTATATTGCATTGCTCCTTTTATCAAGGATCTCCGAGCCCATTGTGAGCATTCGAGAACGGAGCATCACTGTCCATCTCCGAGGGGCGACTCTCCTCTTCCTGCCGCAGGCAATACCTTCTCCTGGCAGACCCTTGGGAGAAGGTCCTGCAGGACCACACTTGGCTCCAGGCAGATGCATGTGCGTCCCTGCTCCCTGCAGCTCTGCTGGCAGCATGGTGGGCTTTACCGCTTTGTTCAGATTCCTTGAGACATTTTATTCAGTAATTTCCTAAGGTCCTAGTGCTACAGATTAGGCCTCTTTTTTACCATTCCATTTTTATTTTTAAAAATTAATGACACAGTATTTGTCTACAGCTTGTAAGTTTGCACTCCTCTAGGTTTTCAGCAGTACCTTTATCCTGATATTTATTCCATATTTTTAACTGTATTACAGACAGATTTATGCTGCTCAAGCTCTGCTTTGCTTCACTGGGACAGTTTGCTGAAGAAACCATGCAGCCTACGGTCCTGGAATGCTCATTTTAGAATAAGGCTATTGTCCTTATTTTTGCTGGATTTTCAGTGACACAGAGACCTCACTGACCTGTGGCCTGTCTCGTCAGATCAGCCAATTAGCAACTGCTCAGAGTTTTTGACAGTTTCTCCAGCTGTTCTGCAGCAATAGCAGTTGTTACTCCTGCCTAAAACCTAAATCATCCACAGCTCTAGGATTTTACTTTATCTGGTGAAAATTGACCACTTATTTTTCAAATCTACTTCAGTTTCTCAACTACTATTGTGCTACTTTTAAATTCCCTCCTCATTTATTAAGAGTCCATCTCATTTCTGCTTTATTCGTTTTTGCCTAAAATGTGGAAAGTGTTAAGTCATTCCCTTTTCCGCTCGCTCGGGCTAGGAGAATGACTGGGCAATTCTTTTCAACAGAAGGCTTTGCACGGCCAGGGAACTGCAGATCTGCTGGGAGCTAATTAATCTATCGTTTTCTCTCTGTGCACTGTGTATGGTCCTTTGCTTGTTGCTGAAAAAGTTGTAAAAAATGAATAGCAGGGAGAGGACTTAAGGATTTTCCTTTTTCTCCCTGAAGTTGTAGATGTTTGCTYTGCATTGGCTGGTGAGGACTAGTTAGAGTTATGTCCAAACTCTTATTTAGACGGAAGAAAGACCAACCATATTTACTATTAAAGGGGATAGGACTTCTTCTGAGATGCTGTGGACAAAGAATATTACAAAACCCACCCTGACATGCAATGCTCTTCCCAGCATCCTTTCAAGGCTGCCACACTTCCCCTTAGTTCTTTTACTCATACGAACTCRTTCTGCTCCTTTTCTGCCTCTATTTTCCTTTTTTGCTTACCTGATTCTTTATTCTGGCTTGACACCTTCYGTCTGAATTTCAGACTACCGCTGAAATGCACATACTCCTGCCCTTTTTACCTCACACAAACAAGTATTTACTATTAATTAGCTTTGCCTCCAAGCTCTACTATTCACAATCCAATAAACAGAGGTGCATCTAACAAAGAMGACAGGAAAGGGTGGGAAGCTGGGAGGTCCATTTCCAAGTTTTGCTCCCAGGTCAAATATCTTTCCTTACTTAATTATGCTCTGTAAAGTTCTTTGAAATCATTGGATTAAAGGAGCTGTGCAAGTATATGGTGCATTTAATTATATTGCATTTGTAATCAGGCCATAAAAGAGAAACCCTTGAACCACAGCTACATTATTCCAGGCACCGCAGTCTGTGGATGTCTTCCTTTGAATTTTGTTCCATGCCAACCAGCGGTAATAGGTTCTCACTGTATCCAGAACTCCTGCAGTCTTTTTCAGCCTGCCCTGGCCAGCAGCCCATCAACTGTTCCACAAACAAACATATATTTCTCTCCGTATTTATTTCTTCCTTCTTTTTCATCCCACTGTGCAAGCAATTAGCTRCTGAATCCTTAATAAGCCAATCTAGTCCAGCCCACATGACTATTTTGCTCCTAATCAATTTATTCAGCTCACATAGGGGGATTTATCATATTTACAATATCACAGCTATTTGTGTAGGAGTTATAAAAGGTAAGGAGCAATTTTAGGGAAGGAAAATCCAGTTGTAGGCTTTTGCTGGTTTTGTTGAGCTTCAGTATGTAGGGGTTCATTTCACCATTTGGGAGTGGAAATTTTGGATTTCAGTCAGCAGAGTTCAGATACACCAAGGGAGGAACAGAAATGCATAATTAAACAAGCAGCAAATAATCTGGAAAAATGTAATCAGACTTTAGCAAAYTGTCTTCTTCCAGAAGCATTTTCTTCTGTTTTACCAGTCTTCGCTAAGCCTTGGAGATGGACTTCACCCTGCACTGTTATCACTTTAAAGTTAATTTATTATCACAAGGGAAAAACATACAAAAGACTCAGTGACTCAGGTCAGAAAAGCRCCTGTGCCGCCTGGATATTTGTGCAAGGTGACTTTTAAACATCTCCGCTGCTATAGCCTGAAGTCCCCRCAGGGTGTGCACACAGTTTGGTCTCCACGTTTCCTGGGCCCCACGTCCCTCACTGTATGTGCTTGGCGAATACTTTTGGATCCAGGCAACCATCCAGCTCTACTCGAGATTTGACTGCAAATCAAACTAATAACTTCCTTGGCCTGCAGTGAAAAAGGATAATAACRCTTTCCCAACCAGTTCATTTTTGCTATTATTAGGATTTATTGACATAACAGTAGTATTAAGAGGCCCAGCTAAGGCTCCTGGATTGAACCTCTCCCCCAATTCCCCCAAGCCCCCACCCTCATCCCTGATATTTCTGCTTCATAAATGATATGACTCAGAGTTGAGCATGTCGTACATGGTATTATCCCAATACATGACTGTCATATTCCCATCCTGCCATGAAAATAAGGTCTGTACACAGGCTATGCAGAAACAACACAGGGGTCGTGGAAGCAAATAAAGCACGTAAGACATTTCAAACTATCTTTTGTGTATGAATTGCAGGGTATGAAAGGGTTAATTTGAGATTGGCTCATGAGAAAGGTATGAGCTCCTAAGACTTGTAAAGAAGCTTGATTTCTGCCATAGCTGCCACATGCGACCTGCAGCACATGCTTTGTTTCATTTCCGAGGGAGAAATTCTACTCTTAGAGATTCAAGAGCAAAATGCTTTCCTCACAGGCACTTTCCCTCTAATTCAAACCTTCTTTCTCCAGAGATACAGATATATTTCAAGTTTCTAGAAAGACTGTCTGCACTAATGCCAGTGTTAATGCACACACACCTGGAAGTTTTTAGTTCTTTTACCGATTTCAGTATTTTTTATTCTTCATCTAAATATTAACTTCTCCAGAAGGGTAGAATGGGTCAGTTTCAGTAAACAGCACAGATCAAATCCAGTATTTGCGAGGGTTGAAATCAAATACAAAGACAGGCATTATAGATTAAATCCAATCTTGCAAATGCAAAAATGACCAAATTTGCATCTTCCAGGGTGAACACTGAAAAACTGCATAGCCTGTCATTACAAAGTTCTTCTATATAACATTATGTATTTATCCCACAGTAGTTGCATTGGACAATGCTTATTGTTAGTTCCCCTTTTAGGAATAAAGCTTATTCAATCCAGTTTAGTCCCTTTCTTCTGGTACTGAGGATGAAATCCTATCGGGGTAGCCATACCTGGTCATGCCTTTCCATATGGGGATGCTGACCAGCACTGCAGTGCCAAGATTGAGCTTCTGAGTAGTGGCCAGACTCCTCCCAGGGCAGACTCTTGCTCTTGCTCTTTTGCTGGGGGACATGGGCAGAAGTTCCAGAAGAGTGGCCATCCATCTCCTTTTGCATTCTACCAACTATTTGAGTTTACAATAACATAGCTTGTCAATGCTGTCACTCATAAGACATGTTATTCTGTAATTGAGTGYTGTACCATCTCAGCAGGTTTCTGAGCTCTGTTTTTGATGAAGTCAGGTTCAAAGGGAGATCTAAGCTGCACGAAGAGAGAGATGCCCATAAATGGCATCTATTTCTCTGTGACTGTATATACCTTCCTGTATCGATTTAGAAAAAAATCTTCTGTATGATAAAGTTTTCTTCCAATTTTTTTCCACACTCCTCCTCATACAGCTTGAGGCCACACATTTATTTAATACAGAGAACTTCAGAAAGATATAAAAAAATCCAAGAATAAGAGAGGGGAGCATGAAACTAAGGAAGAGAGGCTTGCAAACTGCTAAGTCAGAAGAGAGAGAGAAGCAAGCTCTCAGTGGTGCTAAAGTGAGGGAGAAAGAAAGGTGGGTTGGACACCAGTTCTGATAAGCCACGTTTTATTGGCTGAGGAGGTGTCATTCTTCACCTTAAACTAAGCCCAGCTTGTATTTAAYGACCTATTATTGCTTAACAGTTACAGTACCCTAGCCCAGCCCTGAGCCTCATGTTGACTGCAGTTTGCTGCTCGCTTTCCGGGCTCGTTTGCTGCAGCCCTGGGCTTTACATTTTGTTGATATGCCGATGAGCCCTTTGACCTTCCTGGCCTCATCACAGATGCTCAGACAATGGCTGTTCTGCCCAAAAGAGAGCTGAGAGATGTAGGGAGCTGAGAGGTATATGTGCTGGGGACTCTCCGTAAAGCTCCCAGTAAATTGAGCCCTGCAGGGTGCAGGTACTTACCGCAGTGAGGCTGAGTCACCAATACAGGCTTCTGAAATCCATAGTTTTAACCTGAAGAGCGGAGTATATAGAAAAGAAATTATAAGTCTTAATGAATGGCTGCTTTGAGTATGGATTATACATCGCTAGCAATATGCCACTGTTTATAGCACATCATTAGCCTGTAAGAGCTGTAACGATTGAACTTTTGTGTTTGTTTCAAAAGTGCCACAGTACAACATTTTAGTCTTTCTGCTGCAGTAACCACTGGTTGTTACAAATCCCTTCATGAATGCATTATGGAAAACTGGGGCAGAGTTCTTCACTAGCTAGCCAAGTGCATGCCTGCTGGGGCTTTGTACTAGGAAACAGTGAATAATGTTTTTAAAGCCAAAGTACAGAAGAAACCCATTTATACACTTAAGCATGTTGCACAAGACTAATATTCACTGAAGTTCCCTGCTGGTATGTGAAATTTATATCAGTTTGCAATGCAGAATTTATTTTTCAGGTGTTTCTTTAAGTGGGTTCATTCTTGTATCATTTCACCTGTTAGTGTCCTCAAAATAACTTACCTCAGTAAGTCTATTATTTTATTGACTATTCATGTAAAAAGGTCTCATTGTACTTCCCTCTATGGTCTGGTGCACAGAAAATATATTCTCTAAGGAGAGGCAGCACACATTTAATTCTACTCTGCTTTACTCAATGGTATTATTGCAGGCAGAATATCATCCTGTTTGCCACCCTATGACACCCTATGACACCCTGCGTGGCTATTAGATGCACCATCTTTCACAACACACCCCTGACATTGTGACCTCTCTAAAAGGGTTAGGATCTATGCATTTTTAGCAAAGCAAAAATAGTGAGACCTGATAGGTTTGAGGGGGCATTCCTGGAGGTGGGACCCAGTCCGTCTGCCAAGTCCTGACACTTCTACGGAGACACAGTGGATAAGCTTGTGCCTCTACCTTTTGCTTCATTAAGGAGACAGGAGGTATTTAATGACAGCAATTACGTGTTCTTAGTTAATTTAATGTTTGACAGTGTAAGAGACCATAAGTAATTATATTATTAGAGAAGTTTGTTAATTTTATTTGGTACTTATGAATGTAAGGTACACTTTAGAAAGCGGATCATACAATAAGCACTGGAATGTTCTATTGTTAAATAGTAGCTCAATGAAAACCCTTGGAAAAATTAGTTGACATGGTTATTTGTTTGGKTATTTAAGAACAAGGAGAAAACAGCAATGTTTTAATGCTATTGCCTATAAAACATGTAGATAGGTGAATGATAGAAAAAGCAAGGAATTTGGTGCTTTGTGGTTCCTTTACATTCTTGGGCCAGTCATTTATAACTGAGGGCAGTTATAAATGAGAGGATGAAATACATGTACACTATTCTGTAGTAATCTTTTMAATTTTCTGTGAACAGTTTATAAGCCAGGTTTAGTTGTGCTTGTTAGCTTTTTTGTTTTGTTTTGTTTTTTATAAAAAGATATTTTGTTTTAAGTTAGTTTTTTGTGGAAGGTGCCACTTTTTACATTTTCTTAACAAGCCCTGGATTACTTAAAATCACTTTTTAAGCCAAACCACTGAGTTGTTAGCAAAAYTCTAGTTACTTTTTCAATACAGGTATCATGGATATATTGATATCATATTTTACAATTAAAGATGTGGATCTTTGCTTCTGGCATTACAATAATTGCTTTACAATTTTGATGATTGCAGGAAGTGAGGAGGAATTGGAGAAAGCACAATTTTTGGGGGAAAGAGGGGAGATAGAGAAATTGAGCCATTGCCTTGCTGACAGGCAAGGACTGCTTGGAAAATCTAGGGTTTAGATGAAAAATCTGGATCCCAAAAGATGGTGTAACACAGTCTTTGGCCTGAGACATTTCAAACTTCTGAATGAGCCAGAAAGCTAGATGTGTTCGTTCAGGGACACACAGTATAGTTCTCCACTATTTATAATCCATGTTATCCAGGTGCAGTAAGATGCATTAATAGCAAAGCAGTGGTAGATGCCAATAACTTTTGCAATTTCCCAAAAACCCCCACATCTTTGCTACTGACCATAAGTAGGCATTTAGGACTCTTCTATCACTCCTGCTAAAGGCAAATTTGAGTCAGGATTGCAGAGRAAACTGTTTGCTGATTAACCCATTTGACCTGTCACCTAAGAGACTTGTGATATAAAATATTACTTGAGCTTTTTAAACAAATAACTGTAATTTCCATTTAATTGATTTTTGACCTCACACTGCAATTATTCAATGTTAATTTATCTCAGGATAGAAGAACAGTAACTGCATATAAACTGTTAAGAAAGATGCGGTAAAAAGATATGTGCACAGGAGAAAGACTGCATTTATTACGTTAGCTTACATTTGCACAGTAGCCAGATGAATACTGTTTCCTTTTCCTGCCATGTAATTATCAAAAGCGACTAAATTCACAGGGAATACTTTGAGAAACACATGGAAGTTGGTGCTATGCAAAGCATAAAAATCCTTGTTCRAAAGCAGTTCTATTGCTCTGGATTTAGGACTGGTTTTTATTATTTATTACAAGACCCGGGAGTGTGCTTGTAGGGAAGAGGAAYAGCAGGTCCCTGCCCTGAGCAGCATACAACCCAGGAGAATGAAGATAATAGTGCACAGGAGGCCAAATTTTGTTCTTGGCCCAAAACAACAGTTTAAGAATGAGGTAGTTCAAATTCTGTCCTGAATATTCAATCCATGATTTTGGAGTTGAGAAAAACTTCCTGCTAACCATTCATCATTATCAGGGTTGTCTTACTGATCTGAATATGTCTCTGTTATGTTAATTATGGGGTATATTAATCACAACTACTATCACTCTTATTGCTATCCAGACTGTAACAATCTGTATTGCAGTGTTGCATAGGGGCTCGCATAGGAGAGGTTTTTTTACCATTGAACCCAAACTATTGTAAAATGTAGAGAACTACCATTTTCTTCACTAGGATATAGAGGCAGTTTGGCTTCTGCAGAATAAACAGGAGATGAAAGTGGAGAAGCTGGGCAGTGACAGTCTTGAGTTTCTGCTCCTCCAAGTGCAGAAGAGCAGTCAGTGCTACTTAAGAAAAACATTATTTACCTRTTGGATAAATTGTAAATCACTCGTCCAGAGTTTGAGCCATCCTGACTTTATTCTTACATGTTAGGTCACACTTCAGGAAGATCCTTCTTTTGAACATTTCTTCGATGGAAGGACTTGAAAAACAAGTAGGAAGCTTCATTGCAAAAGGGTGAAAAAAACATAAATTCAACCACATAAATCATGGCCCTGACTTGAAGGAAACCTTTTAAATTAAYTGATAAAGGATTCAGTGATACCCTTGAAATCAGCTGTCTGTCACAAGCCCATAATCTCCTTGCAGTGGGATAGAWTTTGGAGAATGGGAATTACAGGAGTAGTAGAGACTTGACCTTGATGATCAGGCACTGCCAATATCCCATGTTTAGATTTACTACCACGATGACAGCTCTCATAGTGTGTGCACTGGTGAGGAGAAGGGCTGTATACAAGGTCCTTCATTCMGCCTTCCCCTTTCAGCTCCTCTCAGGAGATTAGCTGCACAAAAGGTGCCCACATCTTATATTGCCACTGCAAATGACGGCAGAATATAGCAAGAGTCCTTGCAATTTCCCRCCTATATTTAATGAAGAGGCCAGGGTCAGTTTTACTCACGCTGGCCAATAATATACTGTTTAACTGCAGCTTCTCCGCCTGTATACTGGATGTGATTCCCTGACTTTGCGTTCATACCATTCACATTTGAAGTATCTTGGTTTGGGGTTAGAAAGTTCCTGGCACGATATTAAGCATGAATTGTCCCAGTAATGAAGCAAAGGAAGCCAGCAACATTCAAGCTAGTGTAAGTAGAAACGTGAGCTTGTGAAAAATATTAACGCCACTTGCATTGGTTACAGCCTGCCTGAAARAAGTTTTTCATGAGTCTTCCATAAGCATGACAGTGGTTGGGCACTTGACATTTGCAGCTCCCACTACATTTATATCCAAGGAGATAATGATGGGAAGTTGTTGTTTGTGGTAAGGGAACTGCTGCAAGGAAATTAAAGTCTGAATATGAAGCAARCGCAGAGAACATAGATACATCTCATCGGAAATGCCGTTTTCTGTAGAATGAGAAACTCCAGGAAAACCAGGGATAAATATAATACAGGTGTTCAGAGCACAGGTCCTGAGAGAAAGGGGATCAGAGAACAAAGCTGGTTATAGTGTCTCATAAATTCTGTAACTTTTTGAAGAATCAGCTCATCTCTCTCTTCAAGTATTTAAAAAATGTATCCTGCTAACAATGATGTATAGAGCAGAAATAAAAGGTCTCTACAGAATGTTTTTTTTTTAGCACAGAGAAATATATAAGGTGTTAAATATTTCAGGGGAAGTCAGGAAGATCAATGAATGGATTTATAACAAACATCCATCTMGGAAATTATTCATCAGTGATACATGGATATGTAATTGCAACTAAGTAGGACAGCTAGCTCAAAAACAGGACATGCAGTGGGCAAAATTAAGTCACAGAATACCAGTCGTAGATGTAGAAGAGAAATGAAGGTTGCCAAGAGATGGCAAATGGATGTGATCGCAGCATTTACCCGGACAAGATAGATGAGCAAAGTACAAGGCAGAGAAAAACGGCAGTAGCTCTCTTACTCCATCAGTTGCCTTGTATCAGCAGCTGCTACTACTAATATGATGCTATCTGTGTTATCCATAATCAAAGTTTTATATTTTCAGYTGATTTGCAATATCAGATAGAGCTCCTGTGTAAAAAAGAAATGTGCACTCATTAGCACTGCTGAGAATTCGTTGTGGCAGAACTTTGCAAAGAGAATTGCTGCTGGGCTTCTAGTGTAGCTGCTACTGCTGGAGCAGAGCAGTGAACTAATGAATTAATTCCTGTTTTGAAATATTCTCCATGGGATCACTCATAAAACACAGACCTTGTTTGCACAAGGAACAGAAATASGTAACAGTTGTCCGCCCTGAATCTCTACATACTTCACAAAACTACACGTACACTGTTCTCTCTGTGCTGTTGTTCACTAAATGAATAATCATATTTTGCTGGTATAAGCCCACATATGATTACTGAGAAATTTACAGAGAAAAGCACAGGAAGAAGTGGCAACTTGAGGGAAAGTCAAATGGGCTTTAGTGGCTCAGAAAGTATCAGTTTTTTTCCAATTATTTCAGCTGATCAAATCAGGTGTATTATCCCACTGGACAAAGCTTGGCTGTCTTGTCTATCTATGAGGAATAAAGGAAAAGAACAAGAGTTCTYATTTGGACGCTATTAATTATGTACACGTACATATGCATGTGTATATGCATATATAATAATATTATATTCCATCTGCAGAGTTGGAATCAGTCTGGTCCCAGTCGTGCTGGCTAGGAAGCTAATGCAGATATATGGCCACTAAAAGACAAATCCTGTGGTCTCATTAAGATGCTCAAGCTACAAGCACAGGAGGCATCCACAAAACACGATCCCCTTGTTTCCTTCAAAGAGATAAAAATAAAGCAACCTGTAGTTAATGMATGCCTGAGAAATATAACTGCAAAAGAGAGTTTGGTGAAGTAATTCTGTGAATCAAAGTTCTCTTGAGCTAATGCTGCTGCTTAGGGGTTAGTGGTAATGAATGAGTGCGAGTGAACAGGTCAGAAAATATGACTGGGAGTAAGTCTGGRAGTAAATATGCCTGGCTGCCCACCTGGATGTGATGTGAGATGACTGAGTGACTGATTCAATATGGCTGAACATGAGTAAAAGAGCATACTGATTCAATATGACTGCAAGGATAAAAGATCATGTGTGTTAAATGATTATCTCGCTGGCTGTACAAGTAGAAGATGAGGTGAAACGACAGGAGTAAATGAAGGAAAACGGGAACATCTGAAATGCAGAAAAAGCAGTGACAAAGAATAGTCCCAGACGGTCCGTTTCTGATAACCAATGGAAAATCCATATTAACGATTGGCTTACAGGTAGGATGGAAACGCACTACTKAGTGCATGAATTTACCAACCCCCCTGCACCTGACTTAACCCCAAGATTTAAATTGTGACATGAAGAGTTCTTACTATTAACTTATTTCTGAGAGGACTTTCTTAAATGGGGACYCTCCTGACTTCTCTAAAGTGACTTTATAAACAGGCATGCAGGACGCATGCAAARAGCCAGCTCTTCCAGGCATCTTTGTAATAGGTCTTGTTAGTATAACAGGAACACTCTTTGAAGGGGCGTGGGGATAGGACACCTCTTTCTGCTRGGGAATTACTAGATTACCAAGCTGTGGTTTAACCTGGCAGGTAGCTAAACACCACACAGCCGTTCACCCACTCCTCCCCAGTGGGATGGGGGGAAGAATCAAAAAAAACCCAAACCCAATACCTCGTGGGTTGAGATAAAGACAATTTAATAGGACAGAAAAGAAAGGGAGAATAATMATATGATAAAAGAATATTGTCCTGGTTTCGGCTGAGTTAGAGTTAATTTTCTTCCTAGTAGCTGGTATAGTGCTGCATTTTGGATTTAGCATGACAGTAATGTTGATAACACACTGATGTTTTAGTTGYTGCTAAGTAGTGCTTACACTACGTCAAGGACTTTTCAGCTTCTCATGCTCTACTGACTGAGAAGGCTGGAGRTGCACAAGAAGCTGGGAGGGGGCACAGCCAGGACAGCTGACCCAAACTGGCCAATGGGATATTCTACACCATATGACATCATGCTCAGTATATAAACTAGGGGAAAGCTGGCAAGGGAGTTGCTGCTCGAGAACTGGCTGGGCATCAGACAGCGGGTGGTGAGCAATTGCATTGYGCATCACTTGTTTTGTATATCCTTTTATCATTACTATTATTATCACTATTATTATTATTAGTAGTAGTAGTAGTAGCAGTATTTTCCCTTCTTTTTCTGTCCTATTAAACTGTCTTTATCTCAACCCAGGAATCTTACTTTTTTTTCCCCCGATTCTCTCCCTCATCCCCCTGAGGGGCAGGGAGTGAGTGAGCGGCTGTGTGGTGCTTTGTTGCCAGCTGGGRTTAAACCATGACAAATATASAAAACAAGCGATGCACAATGCAATTGCTCACCACCTGCTGACCAATGCCCAGCCAGTTCCCAAGCAGTGGACCCCTGGCCAGCTTTTCCCCTAGTTTATATACTGAACATGAYGTCATATGGTGTGGAATATCCCTTTGGTCAGTTGGGGTCAGCTGTCCYAGCYGTGYCCCCTCCCAACTCCTTGTGCCCCCCCAGCCTGCTCGCTGGTGGGGTGGGGTGAGAAGAAGAAAAGGCCTTGGCTCTGTGTAAGCACTGCTCAGCARTAACSAAAACATCCCTGTGTTATCAAGATTATTCTCGTCCTAAATCCAAAACACAGCACTATACAAGCTACTAGAAAGAAAATTAACTCTATCCAGGCCRAAACCAGGACACAAGCTCATTGATTCATTAATATAGATTTAGTTTCAAATTATCTACCTAATGTCAGTGCCCTTATTCTTTTTTGCTCTTTCTTGAACAGCCTCCTGTGCACGTGGGTGGAGGATATTAAATATGGTTATAAAATACCAATTCATTCATTTTCATCAAGCATTTTGTGCTCTGTTGTCGTGAGGAGAATTACAACAGAAGGCATAGCAGTGGCAAATAAAATCCTCCAACACAGCTGTCTACCTGAGGAAAGTGCAAAGTACGGTTCACAAGACGACTTGTCTACCCAAGAGATTTAACAAGACCARAATAGCTGAAGTACCACAACTCTCAGCATGCAGTTGCTCCAAATGAAAGTAGATTCGTGCTCGGTATGTGAATATAATGGCATAATTACCTTCAGACTGATCTACCCTCCCTCTATAGTTTTACAACACTACAACTACAATAAAATAAATGCACAAACATGTGTGTGTGTGTCTGTCTGTCCATCTTTCCACCTCAATATAAAAACAGTTAGTAAGCAAATAACTGAGATATTCCTGTTTTTTGCATTTTGTAACACTCTTAAAGACAATTTATCCTCTGCAATTTCTTTAACCTGCAAGTTGATGGGAATTAGGTACTTTTCTTCCAAATTTAAAACCTGTTTATATTTATTTTTATCTAGATTTTTTCTGGCAGCAGCAACTTTCAATATTTTGTAAAATATTAACTGTTTTGGGGTATTAAAATATGCAATACTRTCTCAGGTCTAAAAGACTAAAAATAAACTTTTCTTATGTGATTTCATTTAGATGCCATTAGGATGTCCAGAAATTACAGAAATAGAGAGATTCATTGTATTTGGAAAACCATCTACTTCTCTTCTATTGCCAGCTGAAAGGGTGGATGGRGTAGGCTACCTACATAATTTGCTTGGTACTTCAGATGGTTGCTTTGCTGAGGAACTGAACTGAACRAAGGAAATCCTGCCTGACGCAAGGCAACAGCATGCTCTCAAAATGAAAAATAGCAAGAGCAGTGGAAGTTACATGCAAGACACCTTCTGATACTGTCACAAATTGACAATGATGTCATTTGCGGTGGGAACATTATCCTTACCTCTGGGGTATAAATGGTGTGTTTCAACTGATGATGTGATCATGACATTTGAAAATATAAGCAATCACAAATTTAGAATTATAATACTGCTTGTGGTATTAAATAAAAGGCAGCTGCTCTCTGAGTAGCTTTGTGGACCTGGTACAAATCTTWGAAATAGCAACAATAACAATGACCCAGGAATAAATTTTAAAATCACTTTATATCACTTTTTTTCCTTGGACTAACTTTCACACAACATACCAGTGTAAAATAATAATACAAAAAGAACTAATTSTCTCGCCTTGAGACTGTAGGAAAAATGGAAACGTATATTTCCAGTATTTTTGCAATGTCATTGGTATTCCTCTGGAGGGAGACATTCTGGCCCCTGCCTTCTTCAGAGGAGGCATCTCATAGAAGGAGATGCCTAGCCTCCTCACCAGGGCAAGGACTGAAATCCATGCGCTTTATTACAGGCCTGTATGCTCCTGTGTGTTGCAGATGGTCTTCACAAAACAGCAGTCGGGTTTCATGAGAGTTTCCCTTGTATCAGGGTCTGGAAAAAGGCCTAGATTTTGGTGGTCATATGGCAGCATAATATGTACATGTTTCTCTGTCCTTCTTCCTTTTCAGGTCAAGAACATTTTAGTGTATTGTAATAATTGTCCCTTTTCTCAACATTTSAGCATGAGAGTTTTCTCCCCTCTATGCCAGGCACAGGGGTTTCACGCTCTTCTGAGGGGAGCGCGTGGCGGCATGTTTGTTGCTGACCAAGCCTCTGAGAAACTTTGGGCACAGTCCTGGACTGCTGCATAACTAAATCCATGAGCAGAAGCAGTGKGAAAGCAGTTAGGTTGCAAGGCTCTGGGTTAAACTTGCACCATTTCCATCCCAAAGGCGCAGGTTGATAGCCAGAAGCACCAGCGGCAACTTAAGCAATCCGCACGGAGAGCCCTTCCTGGCCACTGGAAGCAGAGTTGCCGGGTCCCAGTGAGGACCATGAAGTTGCCATGCTTCATACCACCTATGAGTCTCCAGGGGGAGCAACTGTTCACTACCCCACCAGCCTCTGGAGATGTTTATCTGAGTGTCCTCAGCCCGTCCTCATTGCATCCTGGGCTATGGTTCTCACTTTTTCCTGACCCCRGACACTAAGGGACAGTCTCCAAAGGTTGCTTTCTAAAGCTTTATAAAGCTTTGTGTTTGTCCCATAGTGGCTCCTCTCCCTTCTGAGAGACCTATCTCCACTCTGTTGCAACCCCAAAAATTATGTCAATAGGCAGCTAACCACCGTCCGCCTAAAAAAGCCCGCAGATGTCCCTAAGAGCTACTCATAAAAAGAAAGTAGGAAGCCATTTAGACAAAGTAAAACATACCAGTTGACTTATCTCTGTCACTAATACTAGAAGTCTCTTACTAATTTATTCTGCAGTAGGGTGCAGGTGGAGGTATTCCTCCTCCTGTCTGTTACTGCTTCCATCYCTTCAGTGAACACTTTGCGTTTTCGGCAATTGCAGACTGATCCCATGCTGAGGGGGTTATACCTCTGTCAGAGAGCACAGGAATGCCAGAGATTGGGGTGTGTGAGGGTGAAGAATAAAAATGCTATAATTCATAATTATGTCATTGGGCCCAGTTTGAAAACTTACATCAACTCCATTATCGACGAGGACTGCTTTAGGAATATAAATTACTCTGTTGACACATTTGTGGGTCAGTGAAGGAGACAGAAATATGGGAGCAATAAAGTGTAAGGGGCCTTGTGATTTCATGATTAGGTTTTATGATTGTGGCAAGTTGCTTTTTAATGGCCAGGTTTTCTTTCTGCTTAAGTCAATGGATCTTTTCTGCTGATTTCAGTGTTATAGATTCTCAACTTGCTCTTCATTTATTTGATGATTTTAGATTTTATATAATGTCTGTCAATTGGTGTTTCAGAAAGTTCTCRGTGATCCATCAAAAAGGCCAATAGGCTTTTACCATCTTGTCAGCTATTTTATTAGCTTCCTTTACTTTAGAATATTGAAGTTCACRAATAATAATTTTTCCTCTCACTTTGTTGACAGTGGGTACTCTTATAACAAATTTTAAATAATACCTGTGACTGTGCAGCTCTATTAAACCTCAGTCTGCAGAGAAAGCAATTATGTCACCTTATCTGTGACTTTTCACTCTGTCTCTTGCTCTCCTTGATGATCTTACAGGAAAAATAATTCGTGAGGCATTAAGAGTCAAAACAAGCCCTTAGAGATGCAAAGGAGGACTGGGACTAGCAATTAGACACTACATTATGTGAGTGTAACTAATCACAGAGGTAGCTTTCCTTCACTGGCAGCAAGGCATGACCAGAATTGTTGAGACTGTGGGTCCATCKTCTTAAATCCTGACACGATCAAGATTCTGACTAACAGTACTAGCCCTACGGGTAGTTAGTGGCCTGTCCGATAGTTGTTAATTTAAGAGAAAGCAGACCTTTATCCCACCACTACAGTGCATGATGTCTCTTCTTCGGGTGTTAGCAAGATCAGCAAAGAGGCTGTGGAATCAGCTTTCACACATCCTTGCATATGAGGACAGCAAGAGAAAATTCAGAAAACATTCCAACGTTTCAGGTTAAGTTTTGCAAAAGTAGCTCAGTGCAAGTGATGTTGAAATACCATTCAATTTCCTCTCTGCTGTGATTTAACATTGCTTTGTCAAAATGAGACTTTTTGAAGGCTGCTTATTATTTGTGAAAGTCCTGTGACGGAGATGACACTTAGGGGTGTTTTTCTGAAAAAGCATACTGAGAGCTAATGCTCCACTTGTTTGTTTGTTAATAGTTATTTCTGGACCGTGAAGTTAGAAGGAGACAAAGAGTGAGGACCACGTCCAGGCTGAAATCCACCTAAGTCTAGTGTTGAGGAGGTTTAGAAGAAGTGCAGAAGTGGAGAACTCAGTCTGACGTATTTTTCCACTGTTTTAATGAATGATGTCAAATAACTCACTGAAACTTTTTGTTCTTTTCCATACTGGGATAAGAAGACAAGTTTTAAATTGGGCTAGTTAATGTATATGAATAATGCAGTATTAAAAAAACCCATTTTATCTATAGCCAATGCTTAAGCAAAACATAGTAGTGGTTGCAGGATTAGTCCRTATGAAATTGCACACTAGGCAGGCTAGACATTCAGCTGAGAGAAGCCTTGGCAAAGGATTATGTTCCCCCAGTGACCGCAGACCTTCCGGGGGCTTTGCTGGAAGCTGCCGTGGGACAGACCCTTCACAGACTTSCCCAGGTAAAACCAGTCTGGTTTTCTCTGCTCTTTTCCACTCTTTATAAAGCAATGGGAGTCACATCTAGGAGGCCTGRYGCATAAGTGAGWGAGGGGTTTATCAAATTATTTGAARCTTAAAAGCATAATTTGAGCTGAAATGTGTAATTTGAGTATTAATAAATACTTTTTAGTGCCATTTTGAAGTAGGTTATTGAAACTTTTCTCCAAGCCTTCTGGGTCTTGTAGTCACTTAGAAACAGAGAAGAGAGATGGTACCTGTAGCTTTACTTCACTGGGGGAATAGTTAGCAACATTCAGCTTCAAAAAACTGAACTCACCACTTCCACCCCTGCCAAGAGCCAAGGGCTAGACAGGGAGCCTGGAGAAATTGCCTCCCAGGGAAAATACKGCTCGTCAGCAGGAAACTTCATCAAAGGGAAAGATCTCTCTCGGGAACGTCTGCGTCCTGTAGCTCTCTGGGTTTCTCAGGGTGACCTTCAAACATTCGTGTGACGCGGGGAAATCCCGCCGGTGATGAAAGATTTATTCAGTAATTTTTCCACCTGCTACAACTGGCTTGCTCAGCGAAGAGGGAGAGCTCTGSGCCCGCTCCCCTCGCACTCCTGTAATACCCGTTTTCTGGTTTGAAGGTAGAGCCGCAGCACGACCTTCCCCGGCATTGAGGCCYGAGGGAGGTGCGGCCGTGGGGGGAAAATCCCAAAGTGCTGGGGAAGGTAGAGAGGGCCTTACACAATAGCCACTGCAGGGACGAGCGAGGTGATGCCCTCTGTGCCGTGTTATCCCTGTGATAAAAGCCTACTGCCATTTGACAGTCTTCTGCCAAGGTTAAAGAGATTCGTGGGTGTCCGTTAGGATGCCGCTCAAATGTCTTTCCAATCTGCAACTTTAAAAAAAAAAAAAAAACAAAAACAAAACCACCTAACATTTCATCTACTGCCGATACATAGTGTTTCATATCATAGATACCTTACTGGGTATGTAAATGTATCCTCTCTGTGTTTATCTCAACCATAATATTTTACCTTAAATATGAGAGTCATAAAAATTGCTTCTAAACATAACAGTACTCTGAAACTGGGATGCATTTTGGGAAGGATACACTCTGTTTGTCCCAGCTGTATGAAATGTATAGGATACCGTGTTGTCAGAGGCAGTGATGAGCCACCCCAGGACAGGATCCTGCTCTGATGCTGCTCTGCTCCGGTCAGTGGCATTTCCCTGCTGTTCTGTGGCTCTGAGGCTGGAAGCAGCCTCCTAATCTATGTTGAGCAAATCYAACTGTAAAACTAGAAGTGAATCATACGTAGCATCTCTCCCTGGGGATGTGTGCTACGTACACATAACAATACTTCCAGCTGAGAAAGTCATTCCCAGCGTGGCTCTTTAATGGGAGGAAACTAGTGCTTAATACAAGTACTTTAGTAGCGTGCACCCCCGTTCTGCTTAATCTTAGCAAAGCTTCTTTTTCCTGTTTTAAATTCAGAGCTTCAGTTCCCTTGATCCAAGAGGTTAAATACTTCAAATCACATCAGTGCCCTAAGATTGTGAAGGGCCAGCTCAATGATGATGACTGCAAGTCGAAACATTAAGAATGCAAATTATCAGCCAAGTGACAACTGTTAAGCTGTATTAAAAAGTATGTTGCTTCTGCTTAGCAGGCACACAGATAGAAATGATGCTACTGTGAAATTTGGGGGGGTAACAGAGTTCAAAGTACAGGGAAAGCATTTGTTCTCTTGTCTGTTCATTTGCTGTTGTGAAAACAAGCAACAGTATCACCTCAAGAAATCTGCAGCTGAGATCTGTCACCAGGCAATGTCCTTACTAATAAATACAGAATGTTGATGAATAAAGAAAAATATTAAAAGAACCTTTTGTATAATACCAAATTCACCTTATTAGACCAGTTTAATACTTTCTGTGAGTCACAGGTGGCATAAAACGGCACTTAAAGGCAAAAGCCTCTGGCTGCTGACTGCTTGCTAATGTCATATAAATTCCCAAAGCTGATAGATCTTGTCCAAATAGTTCTGTATATCACACTGATTTCATCTTTTCCTTCCATCAGGATACCATCCTAAACTGCATAGAAATTTGTTTGCTTTAAATGTGCAAAAGAGATTTCTTTACAAAGTCAACAGCCAGCATGCAAGGAACAGTACTTCACACATGTCCCTTTACTTGTTTTTAAATGGATGCACATTCTGCTTTTAAACCTTCTGCCACAAATATGGAAACCTGACAATGACCTCAAATCGAAAYATACCAACCAAAATATGTCCACTTCCTCTTCTTGCCTCTGCAATTTATTGCTGCTGGAGGTCAGAGAGTTAAATACTATCTCTAGATTTAAAAAAAAAAAATAGCTGCATGATATTACGACACTGCTCAGATCCCACTCTGGCATCACACAGTTCACAGGGTGAATTATAGTTTAGCTGTCACATGGCATTTCACCTTTGACTCCAATAAAAGCAGGATCAAACCTCATCTTCTTCTAAATAATGAGGGTAATATTGTGTCTCCACCAGAGTGTCCATCCTGCACTTGATGCATCACCGAGCCGATCTGCTATGGTAAATCCCACATTCCTACTGCATCGGTATGTTTTTTGTAACAGTGCAAAAGCTGAGGAAGGCATCAGTGCCAGCCGRTAAGGCTGCATCATCTTACTGAAACCAGCAATGTTGCTCTCATCATACATTTTCTGAAATTTTTGTGGCCTGTGCATAACTTATTTACTGATGGACATTGTAACTGTAGGCAGCCTGAAAAAAACAGAAACAGCCTGAAAAAGACAGAAACCCAACCAAATATAAATATAGTAACAGTAACTGAGTTTATAGAAAAAATGTTTTGAAATGCACAGATCTAAGTACCCACCTTGCAGCAAGGAAATGAAACACAGCACCACTGAGCCAATCAGAAAGGTTTTGTTAATGCCCAGGGCTTTTAAATTACTGTTTCCGAACATCATGAGAGAATACTTTGCACTTTGGTATGGAAGTTAGTCATACACAACTACTGCTTACACTGCAATACCATGTATATKGCAACTTTCATTCATTCCTGGTGCAAAATCTGCATTCCTAATAGGGTGATTCTTTGGTGAATTATTTTCTAGTGCACAAACCAACTTGCGACAGTTGAACATTTTTTCTCCGGCTATCATCACTGCTGCTTATGACTTGTCTTTCAGACAAAAATGGCTCAGAGGTCTGGTGCAGTCCATTACTTTTTGAGACACTTCCTTTGGAATTGGTCCATATAGACTKCCACTATCCAAAAAATATCTTTACTTGCTTGGCCCTTAGTACTTGGAAAACATTTTTCCCTTGGCATTTTGAACACCAGGTTCAGTAAGATAAAGCACAATGTAGCTTTTTTGGAGAAGCATCTGGAATTCATCTGTGTAAAGAGTGAGCACAGACCTGTAGAAGATAGTGTTTGTAAAATGATTACCTACCTTCTTGATTTAATAAGGTTTTATAGAACTCCAGATCCAAGTTAATGCAGCTCTGAAACAACCAGTTGTACTTACATAAAGTAACAACTAATCACAACCTCTTTTATTTGCTGCTTTTCATTTGCTGCACCTCAAAGTACTTTACAAAGGAGGTAAATGTCATTATCCCTGATTTATGAATGGCACAACTGGCAGACAGAGAAGTAAGACCAACCATCTTCCAAGTTTTTCATGAAGCTCTTATAGACTTTCCAAAACAGAGATCACAAATACCAGCTAAACAACCAACATCAAACACAGCTCAATGAGAGGGTGATGGACRGCCATCTCAAATTTCTAAAGTGTTTAATAAGGTACCATATGTGACATGGGTTTGCTGTACTGCATTACCCACAGGGGAAGTCCCCAGAAAGAGAGAGACCTATGTTATTGTTGAAAATATTTCACCATTCTTGTCCAGAGCAGGAACTGAGGTGGGCAAGCTACCCTGCCATGAGAAATACATTTGAAGCCAGCTACGCCTGCTGAATGCTGCAAGAGTGCAGAAGAACAGCTCTTGCCTAAAGAGGCTGAAGTGACCCTTTTGGAATTGTAAGTGGTTTGTTGAGGCAATAACCAACGTATAATTGGAAGTTCCTCTAAGGAGTGATCATCTTCCTTCTTTGTGAACTGAAGCTCTACCCAACAGCTTAAGTGTTTATAGGAATGTGTTGTTACGCAATTCCTGACATTCAGGTAATGTGACTTTGACTGTGTTGAACATAGCCATAATTTGGAGGAAGTTTGATAGGATTAAGGAAATGTCTTTGCTATCTCTAGCCCATGACTTAGCACGAAAACAATGTGATAACTGCATTTCCTGAAACAAAATAATAGATATTGGAATGATATCACCACTGTTTCCTACTGCAAAAGTGTTATGATGAGCTTGTCTTACATTTGTTATACAGAAATCCTAACGTTAAGTATTTCTTTTAAATTTCAKTTGGTTAATACAGAAGTCCTTAACATTGCTATGCAACAATTTCAATTTATGAGCATGAACAACTACTTTTATTACATCCTCCAGGTATACAGTGTGTGATAAGCTATTTAAACAGCCCAAAAMAGTTTTGCCAATGCACCTTCACCCTGATTGGGAGTTTCCTTATTATTCCAGTCTTAGGCTTTTCTTGATGAGAAATGACAAGTTGTGCCAAATTTGTTTAGCAGTCTCTGCATCAGTAAGAGCACTGTAAGAATTAAGGCTCTGTCATTTTCCAGTTGCAACAAATAATGTAATTTCCAAAATAAGTCAAGGCTGGCTTTCATTCCCAGAATGGGTTTCGGCATGGTCACAACACAGCACCACTGTCTGGCACAAGAAAGCTGCCAGGTTGAGTCGACGTTTGAACCTAAATTCCTTCAATGCAGTTATGAATAGAAGTGCAGCTCGAGACTGGAAAAGAAGGCCCCGAAAAACACACATATGAAAGACTAATTGTTGTTTTTGCTGTGAAGAACATAGGCTTGGAAAAGGCATCCTGCGTCATTGTGTCCAGTCCCCTGCTGTCTTAGGCAACCACAACATATAATCCTTTTCATAAATTTATCAAGTTCCATCTTAAACCCAGTTAGGTTTCTTGCCCCCAATGGGAAGGCTGTTCCCAAGCCTCACTGTGTTGAGGGTTAGAAATATTCTTCTAATTTCCAGCTTACATTTATTCATGGCCAATTCAGACCCATTTGTTCTTGTGCCAACATTGTTCTGTAGCTTAAATAGCTTCTCTCCCTCTCCTGTGTTTACCACCCCCAATGGACAAAGGCTGTCCCTTTGGCCTCTCACTGTCGTGCCATCCTGTTTGTAYATGAGCTGCAAATCCCCCAAACAATGGATGGGCTATTGTTTTAGGAAGGTTAGCTGCAAATAAAAGCAGCGCTCTGCCTTACTGTCCGGGATGGGCAAAATCCATCACTGGGTGTCAGGCAATCAGCGGAGCCCTCTGGAGCTCAAACTCACAGCTGAGAGCGTCCCAGGGAAAACAGAAGCGTAAAGTCGTAATAGACTCGACATTACGGGGCCAGTTCGACACATTTCCCCAATTATCCCTTCCTACTTCTGAGCCTGAAAGAGCAACAACTGTTAATTACGAAACAGACCTACTAGTCCACAGTGGCTAGGCAGGGAAAAATTGTCATCAGCAACTGGGCTAAACAAATATTTTCAGCAACGTCAGTGTGCCTGTGGGAGGAGGAAAATGCATCCATGCTTCTAGGCATAATGGGAGTAACTGGCCTAASAGTCTGTGGTGCGTCCGAGCCAAATATTTCTCTTACGAAGGCTCCTCTGTGCCTGCCTAATTTAGCTTGGTTGCAGCTCTTAACTTCCAGAAGGCAGGTTCTGAGATTTTTTGACAGCCCCAATTTCAATATTGAAAGGCTAACCGTATTCCTTAACATACACCAGAGCAATTTAAAAAGATTCTGGCCCCCTTGTGTTTCTAGTTTGTGTGGTTTTTCCCATGCTTCCATGATAAGGGTAGAAAATCTCAGACTATCGTAGTGTAAATGGAATTTTCGCAATGAGAAAGATTCAAACAGTGATGTGCCTTATAAAGGATGCAGTTTTATCCAGATTCTCTCTCCATATGTTTTTATGTATATGTATCATAACATATCATATCTATTCTATTCTACTCTTTCTATTCTATTCTATTCTAGTCTAGTCTAGTCTAGTCTAGTCTAGTCTAGTCTATTATGTTTTTTGGTAAGAGGGTTAGGAATGGTAGAATCTTCTGGGAGGGCCTCATAGCTTGAGGACTGATGACCTTATAATTTAATTCTTGCTAGTATGACTACGGTTGCTGTTGTATTCGTAAGTGTCTAGCTCTCTCTCAGCTTCACTAAAATATCAGTCTTTTAGTCAAACCACATTGTTCAGAGGACTTTCTGCTTTCCAATATACTTATAAAGGTCAGAAAATTAATCCAGATTTTATTTTCAAAATTATCCTTGAGCTTGACACAGATTCTTACATACTGTTCAGGAAAAAAAAATAAAAGAATGAAAAAAGAAAAGAATAAAGAAAAAAGAAAAGCCTTAAACTCCCAARATTTCTAAAGACCCAGAGCCAAACCCAAGAAAAAAAGAAAAGGTCAAACGGAGTCTCACAAAAAGTGGCATGAATTTATTAAAACGAAGTGAGTTACAGCTGCAGGGCAGTTCCTGCTCTGGCACTGAAAAAAAGCATTTTGTCCTGTTACAAAAAGCATGTTCTTAGTTTCATGTGCAAAGATGAAGGGCTTCTAGCGTGTCATTTCCTGGAAATCCCTAGTTTGCAAATCACACATAGCGATGCTAAGGCCAAAATGGAGAAGTGGACTCCTTGGGATAACATCTATCCATAACGTTGTCTTTCTGCGTGTAATGCTGCCGCACACATTTGAAGAGCCGATGGAGTGCACTCTTCTGCAGCACCCATTTCAGCAACGTCACGGAGAACCTCCTCCCACACCAGACACCCTCACCCATTTCCAGGGCATCCAGCACYGGCCCAGCCCCTGCAGACGGAGCTGGAAGAACAGAGGTGATGTTTTCTCAAGTTGTAGCCACCACCTGCTCACGTTTTGGAGGCAAATTGGTCTGTACGGCTCCTCTTTCCCAAGATAACTTTTGGCATAGGCATCACGTCCGCCACAGAGGCTAACACCGAAACGAAGGGATCTGCTCTCGGTGTGAGTGCGTTGGGAGGGGGAAGATGGACCTAACTCCACTCCCAGCCAACTCCTGATATTTCACGGTTTCAGCTGAAACAGATTTGCTATTGTCCTTGACACATGATCAGACTCAACTTCAGCTCATGTATATCTCAGCAAGACAGATTTGGCAGTGGGAGCTGGTGTTGGGCTTTTCAATAAAATTAAGCAGTCTGGGTGCAATGGATGAGGCTATTCCCTTGAATCATCTCACTGTGATTCTGACTTCCTTTCGCAGCGGGTTGGAGGGAGGCCAGTGGTTCGTCAGGGTGCCTTGGGCCAGGAAGAACATTAGGAGAGATAGAGGGGATTTATCCACTCTGTTGGAAATTAGTCCCTCAGTGATCAATGCTGATTTGCTGCTTCTCTGGACAGTCTTTCCTGGCTTCATGGATTAGATGCTGGTAGTGTGGGGAATAACAATAAAACCATTCGCTAGCTGCATCTGGTGCAGGGAAAGCTTTCCAGAGATTATTAGTTTAAGCATCCTAGAGAGACATAATAAAAGGGGAATCATTATTACAGTGTGTGTTTTTTAGGGGATCCATTACTGCAGTGTCTTGGCATTATTACATAATTTAAAATAATAAAAACAATTATCCTTCAGGATAAAGGAGGCTTTGAAGATGCTGAGCTATATGTCACTGCCTCTGTATTTGTTAGGCTGGAAGYACCCTGGCTTGGCCGTTAGAAGCTGAGTAAAATGCAGGCTCCAGAGGTAAATCTTGGGCAGCAAAAGGAAATCTGCAAGAGTTGGGTTCAGCGTTATCCACAGCAGAAGTGACCTCCACTTCTCAGAGGTCACCACCAGTGTCACCGTGCTGCTACATAGCTCAGACTCAGCCTGTTCTTCCTTCCATTTCTTTGCAGTGCAGGGAAGTACAGAAGAGCAGGGGTGGGTTTTGCCCGCAACAGATGTCATTTTCCTGCATAGCCATCCCATCAAGGCTGTATCTGCAGATGCATTGGGGCACAAAGATCAAATGGAGATTCCCTGAAGTTGTTACTACATCCCAAAATGTCAAGCTGGAAGATTTCTTCCACAAACTACTTGAATGCTTTAGGACTCGATGCTTGTGACCCTTGTAGCAAGTCTGAGATGGCAGCGGTGAAGTCTGAAAGGAAACCGGTGGGATCTGTGAGGTATCCTGCTCTTGAGTTATAATTATTGTGGCACATGGTAATTGCTTGGTGGATGTGCATGTGAGTGACTTGGATCTGAGTACGAGGACTTTTTCCCTTACACTTTTTCCTTCTGTATCATTGACTTGCTCTATGACTTGCGTAATACTGTCGGTGTTGGAAACTGAAGGGACTCAGAATTTTTGAATATGGGAATGCTCTTTCTGAGCCTTCAGTAGAGGTTTTGTTGTCTAACTTCAACCCTCCAACTTCGTAAATGCCAGCTTTCACTTACTTGTCTCAAAAAAGACTTGAGAAACCCAGTCAATTCAAATCAGTAATATGCCTACCAGACACTGCATAAAACGTGCTACTTACATGCAAATTATTAGTGATTATGTATTATTTTGTCTATATTAAAATATATCAACTGAACATATTGTCATAGCTACTGGAGGACGTGAGAAGGCTACACAGGCAAGTCATCTTTATAAAATACCATGTGTTTGGCATAAAAGTTAACTGAGGCAAACGTTCTGTTTCAGTAGATGTCATACAACCACCAGTGTGTGGAGATGACCCTCTCCCACACTAACACAGCCTTGAAGGACTGGCATTGTGGAAAGCATCCCAGTTTCAAAATGCTGGACCATTTTCATCTCCCTTGCACACTGCAAATTCCTCTTGAAGTCAGTGGGTGGTTGGTCCTAAAAGAAATGCTGCKTTGAGAGCTGTGTTTTTCTTAGATAAAAGTTACATAGAGAACTTGCCCTCTCTGTCTCTTCCTCTGCTTTCCCCAGGTACCAACATCAGCAACTATTTGTATTGGCCACACCATTATTTTAAACAGAAGGGGCTGACTTACACACAGCCCACACACAATCAAAATCACCACGTGGCATAAAGCTGATGTCACCGCTTGCTGCTACTCATATAATGGATTTTGTTCTCAGTCTGTGGACCGGTACAAATTTTKCTAGGCGAAATAGTTCCAAAGGAAAGAAATTACTGAATCAAAACAGTTTKAAGGATTACCAAAATTCAAAATAAAATGAAAAATACAAAGATGTCACATGAATATTCTTCTTAAAAATATCTACCAGCTTGATTTTCACAATCCATTTTTCTTTTCAACCTGTGGAACATCCCCCTCCGAGAGTTAAATGTTCACAAATTCCAGGCTGCTTTTCTTTTTCCCCAAAACAATCATTTTGTCACCAAGACAYATACGAGAAATTTATGCCTGTCTCTGCTTGGCATCACTGCCACCTCATGGATTAATGAATTCTGTGTCCTCTAATTCCCCCACATTATGCACCTCTGTTTTGTATGAGTAGCCAAATGTATCAAGATTCATTTTAATGAATGTGAGTCATTCCCCTTATTCAGAAGGCAGGGCTGTTATGTTGTAAGTAAGCACACCATTAGCTGTGCTAAAAATAAACAGGCATTACCTGCAGGAAAACCTATATAGTAAAAGTACACACTGCTAAAAAAAAAAAAAAAAAAAAAAAAAAAAAAAAAAAAAAAAAAAAAAAAAAAAAAAAAAAAAAAAAAAAAAAAAAAAAAATTAAAAAAAAGAGAAAAGACATGGCCCGGAATGGTGTTCATGCTGTAAGCAAAGGAAAAAGGATGGATTGTACAGGGTATCTACTGTACGCTTCCTCCAACATGTCTGAAAGCAGAGTAGGACCTGAAGATTACTTTACCATCAAATCTAAATTCAAAACATTCAAAGTCAGCATACATTTTGTCAATGCTGTACTATGTTTAAGTTAATTTAATTGTTAGTGCTGAAAGAAAAATAAATGGATGGTTCTTTTTAACACCGGTTTTCTTCTATGTCTTGGTTGGTGTAGAGCAACTATTTCCTGTGTGGTTTGCTGGAGATTTCAAGGTTTAGAGATTCGAATATTCCAAGGTCAGCCTGACGTTGCTTAAACAGAAAGCATGCATGGCTTAGCCATGTGGTATTTCTGTTCCATTATTTTCATGACTCTTAGTGTGGTGCAATGGGAAAGGCTCTGGTWGAGTCTCAGAAACCAAGCTCATAAATCATTAAGTCAATCAACAAGTCTGGGGAACAATATGTTCTTCTATTTTAATTTCTTTGTGGGAAATGTGTAAATAGATACTGGCAAAGAAGCTGGAATATAATGGGTACTTATAAATTAAGGCATCCAATGATTTATCTTCTCTACGTGCAATGTAAAAAGAGGTTATGCTTTCTGATCCGTTAAAAGACTATTTTTAAAATAATAAAACATCTTTAGTCTTCAGGGATGAGAATTACTGTCTTCTGACCAGTTTCCAAAAATGTGGGAAGTTAACACACCGAGAAGAAAATTTAAAGACTCTCAGCAGAACATTTCTACATGACTGTACGTTATCAGAGACGTACGGGCAGCATGTCATGCACCACCCAACAGCRCGGCAGCCTGACCTGGGCAAGCGTGGCACCAGTTACCGCAGGCTCAACCTGTCCCCACAGTTCCCTCGGTGTAGGACCTCTGTGTGTCTTTGTCCAGGTGTTTCCCACTGTAAAACTGGATGACGAACACCAGGCTGACCGGTTTCTCAGCAGTCTCTGGAGACTAATTAGTCAATGCTTGTACAGAACTGATAAAGGTAGTCATAAACCGTAAAATACAAAACATTTAGCAAAAGAAAGGAAAAAGGTTTAAAATCACTTTGTCCCTATCCCTTTGCTAATGAGTTTTTACTAGTATTTGAACGACTAAAGTGCTGTCTGAACAACTGATCCCGAACAGCTAATTTAAGCTCCACTTACTGAAGTCCTTTTAAACAAAACAAACAAAGCATATTATATGTTGAAAATTCATTATGGAAAGAAACAGAAGTCATTTATACAGTTACATCATCCATCCCAGGAAAATAATGCAGAACTTGTGATTTAGGAAGCCAAACACCAACCCTACATCAAAGAGTCAACTAAATATTTACTACAAACAGCTGACAAATGGCAATTCATAACTCAAAAATGTCCACAAAACTGCTTGCCAACCTATTTTAAATAATTTTATTACTTTTTGCTGTTGTTAAGAAAGGCCATGTTTCTGGACAACTTACAAATGGGAGGAAAAAATTAGTATTTGAGAAACCAATTGTTTGCAAACAGTAGTCTGWCCTGCCCTAAGGACCTGACTTTTAAGGTGTATTTGGGCAGGCAGAATGTAAGTGGACTTTTCAAAAGCTTCTAAATATCTAAATGAGGTACTTATGAATTTTTAAAATCTCATTTCTGCCTGTCCAAATCTTGGCATGCTTAAATGCCTTTAAAAGCTGACCCCATGCTTTTGCAACGTGAAAGGCATTATCTGAAGGCTCATCTCCACCGCAAGAGGCAGCTACTATTACTGTACCACAGTCATGTTCCTCAGATGAGGCCAACGAGGGTAAGCCAACATGACAAAGCAGCACAGCAACACACAGCGAGTTGTGCTATTTCAGGCCGCTCCTACCTTTATCAACAAAAGACCATTAACTTGAGCTTTACCTCCCGTCTTCAACCTGTTCTCTCAAACTGCAAGCTAGCTTAAGCTTAAACATGCCATAAATTGTGCAGGAACAAGGATCTGGAGAGGAATGACAAGGTAGTATCTCAGGCTGGAGTGAGGAAGCTTCAAGTGACAAGTATTAATCAGATACATCTTCAGGCATGATTTAGTACTTGGGTTTCAATCTAAAACATGGAGTCCATCTTTCTGCTTCCGTAAAGACACATGGTATTTCTAAAAATACAGTTCCTGATGAAGCTAACTGAAGAGTATGCCCTGTGTTCAGTCACAGATGTAAAGACTTAATATTGGATTTTTGAACTGGAGAGATGCCTTTTCCTTTTCAAAACATATGGAGGCCAGATGTGTCGATGGTCTCTTGAAAYCTACTTATAGAAGTGCATAATTCAATCCTACTCTGAACTGCAGCAGGTAAATTTTTACCTGAAAACAAAGTTATGAAACAACAAATATACCAGCAGTTTAGAAGCTGCCCATTTGTACCTGTAGAATAAACAATAGGAAAACTAATTTGGAGTAGGATCTAAGAACTGGGCTGGGACCACTGGTGAAAGAGATATTCCCCTGAAAACAAAACGGTTCTCAGCTTCCCTTGGGAATGCAGTGATTAATTGAAACTCAGAACGAAGGGACATGAAGAAAAAGCCTAACAAAATATAAACAAAAAAAATACCATAAACAGCACATTGCAGAAAAATCTGGCTGGCTCTGAACCCTGCTGATGATAACACAAAAACTGAAACCATTAATTTAAAACAAGCATCTTTCATGAGTTTCTCTATTTTTCTTAATTTGTGAGTTTTCCAGGTATTTTTCTTGAATATACCTACTACGTAAAATGTTATTAGGTTTGGAATAAACTTTATAAACAAATATATGTATTTGTATATGAAGAGCTTTATATATATAWAAGCTTTATAAAAATACACAGCACCCACCACATTGTGGGTGTTAATATCTTCTAAATAGGTGGTTTTCCTGGCCAAAATGGTCCGTTCTCTGTCTTTATTTCAATGACTTAAAAACTTAGAACTAAAATCCCAGCAAAAATTAGTGCACCTGAATTTAAAAATGAACTTTCCACCTATATTTTCAGTACTCTGGCAAACACTCCTTCCCCTGAATCAATTTGCTGGAATGTTCCTGTAATACAAACGGAGAGTCAAATGCAAAACCAGAATGATATAGATTATGTTAAAAACATGGCTGAATTATTAGCATCACAGCACTTGGTCAGCTACTTCATCACGTTTTTCAGAGCAACAAAGGCTGGCCTTAGACCTGCAAAAACAGGCAGCTTCACAAGGTGTCTCCTTGCAGTGAAATGACTTTCTGGCTGCTTTGTCAACAAAGTGGCTCCCCCTAGGCAAGTCTTGCTTGCCCTTGAAAGAGTTGCAAGACTCGTTCTGCACCATAAATATGATCAACGGATAGTGGGACAGATTTACTGCTTCTCAATCCTGTTCTAATCTCTTCCCGCAATATCATCAATACCCTCTGTTGCAAAAATTTCCTAGCACAACAGTGTGAGGCTGGAAATGCTTGCCTTTGCACTCCAGCAAGCGAGAGGGGATGGCTCCTTGGTATCCTGGAGGAGGTAAACTGGGGAATACGTACAGCAGGTGTGAGTGGCGTAGGGGTCTCCACGTGAGCTAATCAGGAAGGGTGCCCTGAGCATCCCCAGGTGCCACCTTGACTTTGTCAAGGCCTTTGGACAACACAGTGACATTGTAGATGCCTCAGCTTTATGAGAGGGAGAACCACGCAGTGTACAAATCAAAGTGCAGTCGTGCAGTTGTGTGCCACTGGTGGAGAACTTGGAAGGTAGAAAAAAATCACACAATTTCAATTGCCTTTCTTTGTCCTGTGCTTCGTGGATTAATTTAGCTCCTGTCGCTTGCTGCTCTAAAACTCCTRTTCACCAGTGGGCTCCTTGCTTCTCATTTGCGGTAGGAGCTGTTGCGTTGTCTGGAATCAATTAGCATAAAAGTGCTATTTTTATTAATGTAGTTTTCTTGTTGCAGTTTCTGCTGTGATTGAAGTCTTTCAAAGGTCAACCCGAGCATACCAATGGGAGCGTGTATCAGGTGCTGTAGAACTGCATTGAGAAGCCCTTTAACAACTGCTTTTTAAGCTGGGCAGACAGTGAAAGAAATCCAGCACGAAACAGCTTGRAATAGAATATGAGCAGGATGCTGAAGTCCGAATTATCCTAAAAAACTCCAGTTGCCTAAACAGAAATCAAACCTCAAAGATTTCAACATCATGAATGACATTTGAAGCCATCGTGTTGGATTAAATTACAGACTTTTACAGATCAACCCTTCTCTATTTTTTTTTTTTAATTTCTTGGACTATGCCAGAGGATCTTTAGATTCTAAGTGAAACAAATTTAAATGGCTACTTATTAACAAAACCAAACAAGTTTCGGTGGCATTTTTCATAGATTTGTTTCCTCACATCCACCTACCCATTTTCCTTCTGCAAGTGTTCCCTGCTGAGGAGGACAGCTGACCAGCTGGTCAGAATTCAAACCATGACCTCTGATGCTGAAAGATATCCCTTTTCGGTATTCTCTGTGATGTATGCTCTACTGCAAGCAAACTAAACAATGTCTGAAAGATTGTGTTAAGTGCTTCTTAGTATAAGAAGTCCACCTCTGTCTCTTATGTGTAGTATAAGAAGTCCATCCTAATGTTGGTACTGAAGTCAGACAGGAGCCCTTAAAAGAAAACAAAAAAAGAAAAAAGGTTGGCATCTTTTCTGAACACAGGTCATGAAATAATTATAGACTTAAAATGAAACTATTCATCTTTCAGCAGTAAATCAAAACAGATAGGTAGATATTTTCCTAGACAAATGTACAAGAAGACTAATGAAGTCTGGCAGGATGAGTGGTAACCATAGCTCTGTGTTTGGCAGCCCTGTGTTTGAGTTTACCCGGTCAGTAGCTGAGACAGGAGCAGTTCTGAAAAGGGATAGCCAGAAACAGAGACATGTAAAACCTTGACAGACCTAAGATAATAAACTAAAATGGAAGCTTAAGAAATGATACAACTTCCTTCAGCAGGCTATGTCATATCTATCCTGAAGCAAAGTGCAATGTATATTTCCTTCTYTTTTTATCTTATATATGTAATGCCATTTACTATATAGGCCAATTCTAATAAATTAATAATAGGTGGAAAAAAGTCTTCCAGAAGAAACTTCGAAGGCCAATCTTTAGCTGTCAGCTGCTGTGCCTATTTTTCAATGCTTAGACCTTGTTGGAAGTGAATCCTCTTTAACCTATTTCAGACTGTGTCCCCAGAACAATGATCACATCTCAGAAAGTGCCAAGCTCCTGACTGGTGACCTTATACTGTTTTCTCCCCAGGTACAAGTCTGACTTTGACTGATACACATGTAGGAGAAAAAGAATAGCTGGGTGTAGTTCAGTAAGGAAGCACAAGTTTTCCCACATGTTTGGGTTTATKTTATATAAAATTGTGTGTGTATTTAACACCACTTTAGGATGTTAGCTCTGAACCCCAATTTTTGGTATTATCAATGAATTGACTGACCTCATGATAAACGCTTTCCTCGYTACATCACATATCTTAGTAGCAATAATAATGATGATAACAAAAATCATAGTGGCACAATTGTCAGATARATGGTTAATTTGTGAATTAATCTCTTGGTAAACCTTGCTCTTGTGATTGTCCATTAGTTGACAACTAATGGCCTTGAAGTTATAASTGTACATTTGTTCTTAATTATTAACATCTGATCTTACTAGTCATAATGATTTTATCGACAATATCTGAATCACAGAATCAATTTGCTTCTCTTAGGTGAAGAGTTCATTTAATTAAAGTCAGCATTTAATAAGGGGGAAACATTAACACATTAGGTAGCAACTATCTGTTTCATAACTACATTAAACAGCATGCCTTCATCTGCACACTTCCCTGTGGTTAAAAAAAAAAAAACAAACAACCAGCATTGCATTAAAAGGGTTATATCTTTGTGATTGCTTCACTTTATTATTTGAATAGTTGTATATATTAACAGAAAATAGCACTAGCATGAAGAACAAGCATAGGTATAAATCACCAAGACAAGGAACCTCTGCGAATATAACAGAGTGACGAGGGCCCAGCAATTCATATTTGTTTAATTGCTTCATTTACATAGACATCGATGTTCACAAAAAAMCATCAGATGTTATACTGGAAATGTCTCTGTGAGTACAGTTGGAGTTAGAAGAAGGTGGGCTAACATATATTCTGGAAGCAGTTATCAAATGAAAATGTGCCAAGAAGTTGTTTCTAAATTGACTCAAGGCCCTAAAAGGAAGAGTAGCCCAAACAAAGGAAAAGAGAGGACAGAGCCTGAATGAACCACACTCTGCAAGACTCTCATTAAAAACAAAATACCAYTGAAGATTATTGAAACTAGGTTTGATAAAAGAGCAGTTGCAGTTCCTCATAAAGCAGCCAGCAATGCCAGAGTCTGGGATCAGCCTCTGGTTTCCCACCCCATTACAGAAGGTTTCCCCTCATAGTGCTCCCTGAGCACACKGTGCTCCCCACCTGCCATCTCACCAGCCTCTCACTGCAGAAGTAGCTTCAGCTGAAGCCTGGCATGCCATGAAGGTGACTACTGGAAGGAAGGAACTAATTATCCCTCTGTGGAAAATCCATATGGACAAAAGAAGATGATTTACATTCATATATTTTGCTCTCAAAGCAGAAAATAGAATCTGGTTAATAACAAAACTTGGCTGACTCATAACTGACGCTTATCTTTAAATCAATTGCAATGGCATGGCAATTCCATTGGCATCCACAAAATTTGGTAATCACCAGAGATGTCAGTATAAGAAAGTGGTATTTCAGAACATACAGTGCATTTCCAGGTTCGGATCTAGATACCATGGCCAATATCCCTGATAAGTGATGAGAAATGTGACTAGAGAAATGATAGCCTAGAAATCCGGGCTCCTATAATATCATTGACTAGACCATCCTGGGCTGCTCATGATTGTGTGCCAGAGAGCACTGCCTAAATTTGTTCTGGGTCTGGCTGGTTTCCTATTGATCTATGCACACAATTTATGGACCCCTTTGTTCAGCCCCAGGTGGAAGGTACAGATGCCACCATGCCCCTTAAAGTCCTCAGGCTTCAAAACAGAAAGTCYGTTCCTGCCTTCAGATGTGCAAATGCAGCTTCGTCACTCCTGCAAATGCAGCTCGTGGGAGTTTTCAGCTGGCAGGCAACACTCCTGCTCCCTCGTTTTTAATAAAGCGGCAAGCGTTAAATACACAATGTGCAAAAGGCTGTKCGAGGCCCAACACCCGTCTCCAACCCTCTGCTTTATCATACCCATCTTTGCCCCCAGTTGCTGGAGCAARCCCTGTCAGCAGCAAGCTTCACGAACCTCCTTCTCAGGGCCTGCTTGTGCTTGGCCTCCAGGTTTCCAGACCGGGGTGGTGGTCTACGTGCAAGTGCCCTCCCCAGGCGCTGCAAGTTCAGCAGCCGCAGCCTGGGGTCCGTGGGCAGTGCTGCCAAGCACCCTACGCCTGCCTCTGTGGGCAAAAAGAAGCCCCAGAGGTAGTGCAGGTGAGGTAAGAGCATGTAGGCACCGAATATGGCTGCATTATTTTCATACCTCTTGTGATCTTGTGATCCTAAGCGAGACCCCTGGACTTCCTTATCTGGTGGTAGACCATGCTGTAGCATGAGAGCAAAACCAAACTCGGTTAAGCATGTGGTGTTTGTAAATGCTGATTTTCCAGTTCTAGGAATACCCATCTAGCAATACCCCAGGAAAAAAACACTACTAAATAAATAAAGMAAGCATGAGGCAGAGGATTAATATATGAATATATAAGTAATACAGAGGTACATATTGCATAATGATAGAATAAGTTTACATAGTGGCTACCTCTGAGTAAGAGCAACACAGGTGTATATATAAGAAGTACCTTTTTCCATCAGGAATTCTGGCAGTATAGTTTGTTACTTGCATGTTCTGCCATGAATGGAATACACACATAATTATTTTTAGTAGCACTTGGCTTAATAATAGTGGTACACAGAGATTTGGTGCATAACACTATGATAAGATGCCATATAATTTAAAAGTAATGTGATGCCTTCTCCTTCTTGTGCAATGAGCCTTGCTTTGAGAACAGCTGGGAAAATTGTTTCAGCACACAATATTTTACTATATGTCTCTTACAGCTTATGAAGTCAACATGCAGTTTTGCGTGCAACATCATCTTAGTTGCAGGACTGACCATAATAAAAGGTACCTTATTTAAGTGATAATCTTCTAGGCATCCCAGGCCTCAGTGGACAACAATAACAAAGTCTTTGTAGAGAGCTTTAGGCACTGGCCCCAGAACTGCAATTAACTCAGAAAGACTGCAAAGAAAGGGAGGAAGAAGAAGGCATGCCAAGGAAATAAGATGTGGATTTTGAACCCTACATCTAAATGGCAAAGGGAGACTAGATTCCACCATGTCACAATAAGAGTCTATCTGGAACATTTTTGTTCCCTCTGAAATCTTCTGTGAGATTGCCTCTAAATACTATATGATCCTTGCCAGCTGAGAACAATTGCACACAGATCCCTCCAACTACAATTATCTCGCATGCAAGTGATTAAGGGAGACATAAGGTACTTTATTGCCTCAAAGACTAGGACAGTTCCATTTAAAGTAAATAGAAAGGCTCCCGGTGCCTTCGGTCACATCCAGTCTGATCCCAGGGGAGCTCGCTCTCCTGCTGCTTCCAGTGACTCTTGCTTGTTACTGCTACTACACCTCAAACAGGGGAGAATAAGTGAGCATTTCCCACCTCTTTGTCCGTCAGAAAATGGAAAGCAACAGCAGAACCTGTGAAATACACTCTCAGGAGAACATAGGGAAAATGTGACCATTTAAATTGTATTTATTGTCCTTTGTGGCATAATGTCACAGGTGTGCACTACAAGCAGAAAAGGAAGGGATGCCTAAATGGTTTAGTGAACCAATCTCCCCACAACTCATTGTCAACAAAACAGGAGGCAGTTTGAATTCAGTCCCTATTATTTGAACTTCACACTATAAGACCGGTAARTAAAAAGCAAAAGTTGACCTGCTGCACTGAGATGTGCTACACTCCTTAAATACCATTTGCCACATAGCATATGTCTAAACTGTTTAATATGTGCACGAACCCAAATTGCCTGGATCCCAGTCCTTCCCTAGCCAAACTGTCATGACTTCTCCCTACTTCATGTGGCTGGATTTCCTCCCCCAGTAAACAAGGAATTGAGGAAGGGAGAAGTGTATATATCCAAATCTGACCCCTCAAAAAGAGGGTGGCATCGGCATACACAACTTGATCTGTGATCTCGGAAGTACTTCCAGGTGCTGCATACTAAACATCCCCAAAGAGTGCTCTGGCAGAAAGCCTAGATCTTGTGGTATGGAAAAACTGTAATAAGCTGTTGATGATGCATATATGGAGATTGCATATACAAAATTTTCTAAAACTTCTGTAACTCAGCTTCTTCCAGAGCATTGGACACCCCATATGTTTTTTCTTAATTGTTCCCTCAAAAAAAAATCATTGTTAAATCCATACATATTTTGCATGCATCCTCATAGGGGAGGAGTAGAACAAGCCCATACACAGCATTTTCAGGTTGAAAGCATCTAACAAGCATCAACTAATTATGCTATTTAGAATAAAAAGAAGAGGGACTCATCTGCATAGCTATAGACAAGCTAGTTACCCTTGTCTCCCTTTCAGTCAAATGGCATCTAGGCAATATAGACAAGAGAGTCTGGGGCAGTATTCCTCCCATCCTAAAGCAGCCACCTAAAGTAGATCAGATGTGTGTAACCTAAAAACACCTTTTTCTCTCTACTGACAGTAAGGTGAGTCTACTCTGGCTGCCTTAACCATAGGACAATTTAGACATCCAAACCTGACTGGGAATAACTTCGAGTCCTATATCAATTATAWTCAGCTCAATTATATCCGGCTAAGAAAGCAATGGTTTCAAGAATTTAAATTGCCTGAARAAGGAATAAGACATTTCAGATGTACAATAGAATATAGCCCAGTAAGTGTTCGTGAGCAATATGCTTCTCTTGTTAAATTCAGCAAATGAATTGAACATTTGTTGTTCTTACTGTGATTATTAGTTTCTAAAAGACCTGTTTGCCCAATTCTGCAAGGATTTTGTTTCATGTTACAAACAATAACCCTGGTCTCTTCAGACCAAAATACTGATAACTTAGCTATTTTAACTGTCCATGAAAGGCGATCTGTTTGACAGCAATCTGGTGGTCAAAACTGATTATCCCTATATACTTTCAAATGTTATCATCGTCATTATCGTATTTTGTGCCATTCAAATATCCTGCATATCTGCTTCTTCTACAAGAAATCGTGTTCATTTGTTAGGAAAAAAAAATCCTACTTACAAAGAGGAGACATGAAGGAGCAGCTGACATATAAGTTAGTCATACTTCCTTGTGGCTTGTCTCCTAAAGACATACATGGCCAATCTGCTCATAAAATCCACAGGTGTACTGTTAATAGTGAGAGACACAAAGCCTACAGTTGGCCAACCTTCTCAAAGTTTCCAGGTAACAAATATAATAAGCTAAATATTAATGGTTCAGCAATAAAAAAGAAGAAACAACCAAAAAGAGAAAGCCAGTGTCGCATAACAATTTGGTAGCAGATGAATCAATGAAGCCTGTTTGAGCTGAGGCTGCAGCCAATGCCACAACAAGCAGCAATATTAGCCATATGGGAGTCTGAGATTTGGAAGGATGGTTGCAAGTACAAACCCACCCCCTCATCTCCTGGCTCCTGAGGGAAAAGGGCAGCAAAGCATCTCAGTTTCAAATCTCACCCAGTTTTAAAGAATATATCATTTTTTTCAGTCTTTGTGTATGAGAGTACAGCATTCACAGAGTGAGCCCTCTACTCCCCAGGAGCATGGAAGAAAGAATGACTTATGACTCAGGATGATGATGCTGCTGCCTTGGCAATGGTACAGGCTCCCACAGCAAAGCTCAGAGGTGCTCCRTGGTCCTTTAATGCAATTTAGGGCAACCACCAGATGTCTTAAATTACACAAAGAAGGAGGCATGTGAAGTAGCAATGAGCTACTTCATTGAGCAAGAGCAAAGATCTYGCTATACTGAAAGCATGGAGAGTCATAAGTCTTCTAGTTCTAGGCTATCATGAAATCCCCCCATGGGGAGACAACTAGCTGGGCTTAGCTCACTGTTTTGTTATTGTTTACATATAGCTATAGATAGACAGATAGATAAACAGTGTAGCAGACATTTTCTATCACACAATAGATTTGTCCTTACGTGACGGTTTACTTCCATGCCTTTTTCTAATAGGATTACAAAAGAGAAAAAAAACTGTGATCTTGAAGGAGAAACAAGTTTGGCAGCAAGGAAAAAAGGAGATGAGTAATACTTCTGTTTCTGCTTTTCAGAAGGTTTTATTTGAAACCTCTGTTGWGCCCGAAGTGTTGACTCACCCATGACACTTTTCAGCATCTACATTTACCCTGAAGCACAGCAAACTTCTATATGGGGAAGTAAAAAAGAGTTGCATTGGGGGGGAGTGAGGGGTTCATATAGTTTGCATATAGGAGTATAGTTTGAGGAGCTTTATAGCAAATCTGCTCATTTTACAAGGAAAAAAGAAAAGGAAACTAGAGAGCAAATTTGCTTTCAACTCTCAGCCTGGCAAATTCAGATTAAAATACAAAAGTCAAACTGRGTTTATTCCTTCCTGCACATTATTGCCGGTACCAAGGAGCCCGAGAGACAGATTATTTTCTCAGTTGTCCTCGRGCAGCCCTACTGTCTTCAGAGCGTATCCTCAGTGACCTCTGAACACCCCGATTGCCATCTGTGGGTATGCACAGGTGTACCTTAGAGTGACGTACAGGGAGTTACCCTACCGATAGYGAACTGGGAGGAACGGGATGTGGCTCAGCCTCTTGGTCCGTATTGCTTATCGGGGTTAGTAAGTTTAAAGATCAGTAAAACTATTTTTGTCACTRAGGTCAGCAGATGTAACTCTGAATGCACACAGGCAATAAAACTGGGGAAGAACTTGTCATTTTACATAGTCACTTTTCAAAGCAGAGCTACACCTTTTGAAGTCCCTTCTTTCTTACGCACAGGAATAGGCTTCTGCCTTCTCCCACTCCCATTCTGCATAATAAATCTGGATCTTCCCTGTGGACTGTAAGTAAAATGGCAGCTTCCACTGGGACAAAGTGATTAGAAGAGTTCAGAAAATGGACAGTTATTTTTAGAAACTGTTCTGAAAATTTGCTTTCAATAATTTTAGTGTACTATGCATAATTTTTCTACACTATTATTTGTGCTTAATAATACTTTGTTGTTTGCTGCAACTAATATTGTTTGCATTTAATTCACTGAAGTAAGTTAAATGTTGAGATGTTTTCAAGTGTTTCAAGTAAAATAGAAATTAATAACTCTGTGATTAAAAGTTCTTCTCAACAAGACAAATTCAGAGTCCAATCTTGTGGCTACAAGAGCATATGAGTAATTTGACAGAATATTTGGAAATACTTTGAAAGAGCTGAATATTTTGGAAAAAAATGAAGTTTTATTGAACATAAAATACCACACTGGAAATGTGTATAAATAATGTAAAGGTCAGAAATGTGATTACTTATGTATCTTTTTTACCTGTCCTATCAAGATTGAAGAACCATATGACTTCAGTGATCATTCACACAGCACAAATAATGAATAATCAGAAYAACCATATTATAACTAGCAAGCACTCATTGACTACTTAGTAAAAAGTTACCATATCTGCAGAAAMCAAAAATAACTCTGATAACAATTTGCCAACCAAAAAAGGAACCAAAATTTCAAACTGTGGGATGAGAAATGAGTACCTATATGAGATCAAATGTCAAGACAGTATATATGAAAAGGAAAGAATGGGAGAACAAAAGACCCAGATTCAGGTTCATGTGWGTAGTAGCTACAACAATATCATGTCAACTGGATCTGACAACAGTTCAAATGATCTAGACTGAGTTAATAATCACAAACATGAATTTGTTATCCATATCTGAAAGAGAATATCTAACTTCCTAGACAGCAACGTAACCACAGTTTATCATTCATTCTGACACCAGAATTATAATTAATTTGCAAAATGCAGATTTAAYGCTGGTGAAATACATATATAGAGAGATCTATAGATATATGAAAGGCACTCAGAAAAGAAAATATATTCATGCAGTACAACTAACCACCAGCAATAAAAGTCTCCCAGGAGCTGTGTGTAAATCTCCTCCTTACTGGAAGTCTAAAATAAGAGGAAAGAGAGGGGGAGTGAGTTACCTCTTTTTTCACGCCCTTTCCCAGAAAGCCTGGCAATGCCCGGAGGGACTCAGAGATGAGGAGGTATCTGGGCCAGAAGGTGAGACATCCACACAAGGTTCATCCTCAACTCTGAATGGCATCGCACGGCACTGTGCAAAATATCTGCTCCAAATCCCAAGATAGGAGTGCGTAGGGAAGTCCTTAGCATCAAAATTATTCAAGTTATTTCTAGGGAAGTGACCGACTGCCTGGGGGGTTGATTCTTGAGTGTATACTACTCTATAGATCATAATGTCTCTGAACCCACACAGTACAGCATTGCTAATCTGCATGAGATCAAGTGTGCTTTTGGGGAGTAGCTTTCACTGTACTGCAAGCTGGTTTSTATTTAGCGGTGAAACTAGCGTCAGGGAAAATACATGTTTTCTTCCAGTTTCATTTCCCATGACCATATTGGTCCTCCAATGAAGATGTTGGTGAATAGCATGCAGGCATTGCTCTGTTCTAGTAGACTGATACCCAGGCAAGTGAGTCTAGCCAGACAGTTGAAGACAGTCTTAATAATAAAATTATTTCTGTTTACATCAGCCTCTTCCCCCAAAAAATCAGTTGACAAGCCTCAGTTTCGACAGTAAGAATGAATGTCGCTCATGCACAAGAAATAATACTGTGTATTACAGTACCCTCTAGTGACTCCTGCCACAGCTGGATTTCAGCTGGCATTCAGCACGTCCCAGGATAGATCCCACCATGGCAAAAGCGCAACCCCCAGAGTTCTCCAGGGTCACCCTTGAACGTAGGGAAATCAGTCTCCAGCTTTCTTTCTCAGGTACAGTAGCACTGAGTGTTGAGCGTTCATTCATTTCTTGTTTGCTCCAGGTTTGACTTTCTTAATTTTAAATACCCAGCTTTTAAAATATATGTGAGCTAGCAGCTAGACATTCACTATTCTTTGATCTCACGGTATGAGCTTCCTACCCAGCAGGAAGCCGATATTTTTTCATATCAAAACCCAGTCATATCTCGGAAGGAAACAAAAATAAGCTTTTTCTTCTCTGCCCCAGTTTTCATCACAAAACCTTTGGCCCCTGTTGCTTTCATAAGATCTTTCCTCCCTGTCTGACACATRAACTGTGGGAAATCTTTCCCAAGTGCGATTAAGCCCTTCCCATCAACCCMTTCCAAAAGCCACTTTGGATTCAGTGTCCCTCAATTCAAACACTCTTTTCCCCTCCTGTGGGGTTTAACTCAGGAGCTGGCAAGAAATATTAATATCACCTGAATGGCCTGGCCTTGAAAGGTCATCTGCAAAGGTATTATAACTCCCTTCTTGACCGATGTTCTACACAGCAGACTGGAAAGAAAAGGAAACTTCAGCTARCTTTGTACTGATTTTCTTACTTTTAAGCACATTTCTTTGTTGTTCCAGTTTCTTGAAAATAGTCAAAGAAATTTTCTGACTTAGATCACAGGTAACACAAAGAGATTGGTATTAGCAAAGTGAAAGGGTATATAATATCTGTAGGGTTCCATATGTGCTATATATTTTCAATAGTGGCAAACTCTACCTGTAACAAGATCTAACTGCTTTGGTCTTCAAAGTTACAGACCTAATGCTTTGAAACAGTTGCCTTTTAGCTAATGGACCGTAAAGCCAGTTACAGTCTAGGCAAGGATGTTTTGAGGGGCGAGGGTGAAGAGGAGCTTTTGGGAGRGAGTTTCAGGCGCCCTTCAGAAACTTTGTCGCTCATGGCTGAACAGTTGTTTGTGCAGGCGTAGCTGGAAAAATGTGCCGAGCAGGCTGTAGGAGAAGCATAAACGTTTCTCGAATGGATTTATGGAYGGATACCTGAGGGGTCAGCACTACTTGATGTGATATTGAGTTATTTTAATCCTTTACTCTGTCCATTTATGCCTTTGGTCCCATTCCCAGAATGGCTGAGTCACCTTTATGAACTTACGGCAGAGAAAGAGCAACTAGGAAGGGAGCAGGATGCCAACGTTCGGACCCTGAGCTAGGTCTGCCGATGGTACGTCCCCACCATTCTCGGAACTAGCGGGGAAAACTGTGTCTGATGTTTTATTTATCACTGCAAGCCGCCCCACAAACAGGTCCACACACCACCCTCCAAAGCACGAATCCAGCATCTCCAAATTCTCCGAGGCCCCAGACACCAGCTGCGGAAGCTGYTCTGAATTTGGGCTTAGGGATGAGCAAACAGCAGCATGACAGGCAGCTATCATGACTCAACCTTGATCCTAGGCAAATTGAATAGTCAAATAATTCACTGTAATTCAGCCTAGCAATTCAAAATACTGCACACTCCCGATTCTCTGGCAAGCTACTTCGTGTAGGGTATGATATATTTTTTCAGCAGTTTCAAACTGCCAAAAATGTGGTATTATTTCTCAAACAGGAAACAAATTAATGAAGGATACGAGAGGTAAATGAAAACATGTCACAGAATGAAAACATAGTTCAAAAGCTCTTAATAAATTAAAAGTTACAAAAAGCAATTTACAGAGTGTTTTATGTATGTCACTACGATGAGGTTTTATTGGTGTGATATCATAATTTGGCTGTCTCTGATCCCTTTCTCTTGGCAGCTTTAGCTCCAAAGACATTATGTGCTGATCGTGCCAGCTCAGAAAGCTGAATGCCAGAGGTCTGCTTTATTTGGGCAGTAATCAACAGGACTTGTAGGTTTACCTAAGAACTTCCACATCAATTCTCCAACCACCAGATCTTGGGGTCTTTCTTTTCTTTGACTTTAGTAATTGATTTTGTGCAGAGAAACTGAGTAAAGTCGTCAGGATTTGCTGCCTAAATTGTGTGGTTTTTAGTTGGTTTCCAAATTTCCCGTGGAATTATMTGTGTTTACAAATGTATCCAGATTTTACTTTGAACTTTCTCCCCTCCTCCTGCCCTTAAAGATAAATGAATTCCTAAAGATGTTTGTACTTGCAAATTCATAGATTTATACACTTCATGCCACTTTAATCCCTATTAAACTAATCTGAAGTCATGTCAGGCCAACTATCCACAGCAAAATGGATTAGACAAGCCAGTTGATCAAATATAGAAATGACTCTGGGTGCTTTTTCTGTCTAGCCTCCATGCATTTAGAGTACTATTTTCATACAAATAATTTTGTTCTCTTTAATTCCTTTGTGATTAAGCTAATTCACAAATAACATTGGTTCTTAGAGAATCATTAGTGTAAAGCAGAGCAGACAATGCTTTTAATTAGGGCTTTTCAGACCTCCTCTATCCATTTGGTAATAAAATTACTTCTGTATTAATTGATTAGTTATTTTAATTTACACAGCAATAAGTGCTGATATACAGTGGCCATAAAACATATTTGTTAAATAATTTTTAAAGTACAACTGATATTTATTTCCTGGAGAAGTGGAAGATGTTTTGTTTAAAAGCTTGGTGATGTATGTGCTGTAGCTCCTGACAATCCTTCTCACCAGAACACAATAGACCTCCAAGTGAATTTTAAGGAACCTAACATGTATTTCAACTTTATTTTTATTTCTACTACAGACTTTTGTATTGCTAAAGGAATASATAGGTTCTTTGGATGTCTGAAAATTATGTATAAGACCTTGTTGTACAAAGAGAGTCTAAGATTGCAAAAGAATGCTTATCTACTGAAAACTGAGAGAAGTTCTGTGTTCTCAATCTTATTTACACTTCTGTTTTTGCTAGTTTTTGACACAAAGAAACAGATTAAAATACTTCAGCTTACTAAAGTGAACAGTCATTTAAAATGGTTGTTGGGAAACCAGTTTCTCATGCATTTTTTAAACAGAACAAATCCACATTCAGAATAATGGATTGACATTATTAGGTCATATACAAAATCTCTGTTCAGGTGGCTATGTCAACATGAATRTATGATTAAAATATTTCTAAATTCTTGCTTTCCACATTTCATTTTGAGAACAATGGCCTGACTTCTCAGCTACACTAAGTTCTTCATACTGAAGGATAGAAATGGAAAGGGGGTTCAGCCTCCTGTACTTATTGGTGGACATAACACAGTGTTGGTGCAAATATTAATCAGGATCTGTTTCCTCTGCCTTTCCTCCACCGAASGAAAGCTGCTGGCCACATTGCCACATTCACATCCCTTTGCAGCAAGGCAGCTGACTGATCCAGTGCCCTCCATGCCCACCCCCAACCACCTACCCCTGTCCCTGGGGATGCCTGCTCCCTCCAGCAGGAACGGGGCTTTCACGYTCACCTCACTCCCACCCTAACATCATGCCACAGTTGGAAAATCTGTCATTCTCCTCGTCGGTTGAAAGGTTTGTCACGTGGTACTGGCATACATAAAATTATCTGATCCTCTCTTACATTTGTGAGTAAGGGTGGAAAATGAAATAATTCAGGAGTTTTCTTCTCAAATTGCTGGTATACCCTTCACTGCCGTGCCTTCAGGCCATGCTTYGACCAAGAAGAGAAGAGCTGAGTGAAAATGAAGACGAAAATGAAGTCAAAAAATGAAATCTTCCAACAGAAGTTTAGAGCAAAGTGTCTGATACTCAAAAAGACCAATTTTGAGCTTAGACTTGCAGTCTGTGTTAAGCAAATTTACCACACTTGATTATACCTGTTCACATTAGCAGTCTTTTCTGAATGCTTCTCCAGTAACACACAAGCATAAGTAACTAAGAAAAAGCAATGATTAGTGAAAAAATCTCCAACAGTATCTCCCATCCCATGGTAAAGCATAGGGAAAGGGCAGAGTGGTTAACATCTGGGGAGAAGAATGACATTTACTACTGTACAATTCCATTTTCTCTTCCTCATCAATTGATGAAGCGTCAATCATTTAGAAATTTCTGAAGCCAGATAGGTGGTTCCAGTTGAATTTATTTAGTTTATTTGTTTCTCAAAAAGAGGCCAGAAGACACAAAAACACAATTTTTCCCCAACTAAAAACAACCTCATTGAGGCATTTATTTTTACAAGTTACAGCACTTTGACACAGAAAAATCATTAAGTGAATGTCACCCATTCTGCTCATTGAATGAGGCCAACATCCTCTGGGAAGAAAAAGGCAAAATAACATGCAATCATGTGGTCACAGGATGCATATTTGGGGCATTTTGCAAGTCTGGAATATTTTGTTTTTGAAGACTTACCAATCCCTTAAGATAGTTTTTGCTTGCCATGTTTATAACTCTGCTTTGTCCATCTCTTCTGGAGTATATAAGTGGTAATACCATCCAGCATCTCCAATCCGTTGCATTTGGGAAGACTATGTTAGGCATAGACCAAGTATAGAATACACCACGAACATGTCTAGTTACTGTCAAGGTGAGCTTTGCACTGAGCCTTCATGAAAGTTTTAACCCAAACAATGATAATCAACAGAGATAGTGACAAATGGAAAGGAAGTGGGGAAGAATAGTGACATTTGGTGCTGAACCATATGTGCGTGGTTTGAAAGACATGACTGAATTGTTTTTGGTGCTCTATTATTCTGACATTTAGAATGAGGCAAGTTTCCATTTCCATTAATGTACTGCCAACTCAAAGGGGAACTGTCGCAAATTTGAGACTAAAGAAAGCTGTTCCTCAAACTTATCTTGAGCATAATCAATGCCCTTGCTAAGCAACAGAGTAGTGTCACAATGTAGACTCTAAATGATTATTATGCTTTCTGCTTGTGGAACACAAGAAAGTGTTTTATACCTTATGATGATTTAGCATAAGCTGCTTTGACAAAAGACCATGAATTTATATATGAATGGAGAGCAACCAGTGCAAAGGAACTCTGTTGATCAAGATTTTCTGATTGCTAACCTGGCGAATATAACCACTGAGAAAGTGATCCAGCCTTAGGTGGAGGATGTTCAGAGGAAAGAACCTGAAAGCCTGAAATCTTTTCAAATTGTAACTAAAACCAAAAACTGTTTGGAGAAAAAGTACAATGATCACCAGTTTCCTTTATTGTTTTTTTAAGTCACTGCCTATCTTTACCAAAAGATTAAAAATAAAGAGGGAGAAGGAAAAGAGAGAGAGARGAGAGAGGCTGAAGGTAGTACAAAGTGATTCAGGATCTGGCAAGGAGTCTCTGGACTCGCAGATTTGTCCCTCTTTGAAACAGCTCCTGGATGCTGAAATTTCCAGCTGGAAGCAGCTGTTTAGCTGCTTTACAAACAACTTGAATTCAAAGGACTCTCCTGTCCTTGCGCAATGACAGATGAGCGCAATGCTAGCAACATCACTCAGAGATCAAAACTGAAGGGATGATTTTTCTCAAAATCATCCATGCACGTTTTCTTTACTAACGGATGTTTCCCCTTTGTGAGTGCTTAATCTCTGAAGCTTTGGTGGTAGTGGCTCAATTTCATTCTCTCTATGAGGCAGTGACTGTTCTTCAGTAATGGAAAAAAATCAGGCCGTGTATCAGCTCATTGCCGTACTGATTGCATGTAAAGTTTTTCTTATTTGTTTGGTTGGAGTTTGGGTTTTTTTGTTTAATCTGGCAGCAGTTTAAGAAAGTCTCCAGGTCATGAACCCCAGTTTTTACATAGCAGACATGGAGCTCAGTGTTTGCCATTTCACCTAGGAATAGCAGAAGAGCAAATGCACCAAGCTCTGTGCCCTGATATCCCTCTGAAGAGTGCTGAATCACAACCCTGGGCTGGTCCCGCTTCCCAGCTCCTCTCGCTGCTCATTCCTGGAATTGTCCCCACACCCCTCAGAAATTAATTTCCCTGCATGATTCACAAATTCCTTTATGACCATACAGGGCCTTGGTGCCATTATGTGCATTTTTTCTTTTTAGTTTGGACCAATTTCCTCATTTTTTATCGACTTGAATTTTGCAGCCCTTGTGGTATTTTTCTGTTCTGCTAGCATAAAAAACATAAGAAAATATAAGAGTGAACACATTATGTATACACCTTGACTATATATAAATGAATTTATTGCTAGAAAAGGTGCCAGGACTGGCAGTCATGGCATCTGAAGCCCATCATTCACCCACAGAGCAAGCAATATAAAGATTAAATGCTCTGTAATAATGAAGTGCAAGCTCCCTCTAAACACCTCTCCATTTGGTCTCAGTATTGGACCTTTGGTGAAGAAACAGGTCACACCATGACTAAGAGCTAAGAATAACCAGTAGAAATGCCAAGGGAGAGAGAAGCACAGTTTGAGTACAAATCACAGAATTTACAGAGAACACAAGCACAAACCCTAGAAGTGCTGGAGATTTGTGAACTGAACATTGAATTCGTCTCTCTTTAAACATTGGGTAAAATACAAATAATGATGAAAACAATCTCACGTGAGGTGGGGAAATAAACAAAACCTAGAAAGCAGGAAAAAAAATGAACAAAGACAGACAATCTACTGGTCTGTCTGCAATGATCACTGACAAAAATACTACCTCAGRTAATGATGCCTTCTGTGGAAATAGGCTGAAACTCCCATGCCATTTGACATAAGAAKTCGAGAAACTATCCACTGGAGCAGTTTCTCATAGTTATCATTCTGCTCTGCATTTCACTTGCTGCCATTTGGTCCACAGAAACCACCCACTGAACATTTGCCTTTGAAGTGCACCACCTTCTCCTATGTAGCATGAGTGACTTCTTGGGTCTCTCTCAATTTGCCACAGACAGCTTCTGAAATCTCCAAGTTGTGAGTTACTTATTTTATTTTCTGTAGAATTGCTGCAACATCTTATGTTCGAAGCAGCAACCTTGTCGGGAAAGGACTGCTGGCTTGGGTTACCCAAACAAGACCAGACCAAGAGTGGATACGACGGTGATGGACAAATGCTCAGAGTAATGGCATTCAACCTGGATTCAATCCATTTCACACTCAGATGGGATACTTTGTATGCTGCAGACACTCACTACCCCAGATTTTCTTTAGGTAGGCTTTTTTTTCATATATTTGATTCACAATGTACAAAACACTGGAGAGTTATGCAGGATTACAGTTTATTGCAGTTCACAGCGCAATCTTTGACTCTCTGGAAAGTTTTCTCAGTCACCTAAGACCAGTCATTGCTTGGTATGAAGGTGACCGTATTTTATGTTCAGTGTTTTTATTATTAGTCTCCCAGTCAAACAGTTGTCTTGCATCTGGCTGGCAGTTACGATTGTATTATTTGATAAATCACTCATAAATCTTTTGCATTATGTTTGTGGTCCCTTTCTAGCAAGAAAACATTTGTTGCTGAATTCAGAGCTATAAAGATCAGAAATTCCACAAGAAAAAAATTACGTGCATGTACTACTGCCATTCTTAGGGGCATAGCTGCTAAATATTTCCTTACTGCATTCTAGTGGAAGTTGTTTTTTGTTTTTTAAAAGAAAGTCCTTTCTGCCCATGCCTACTGTCTGGGTTGTCATTTGAGATAGCTTGCAGACCATGCTACCTTCAATATAGTTTGGATGAATTCATGGCACTGAATATTCATACGGCGTATGATACAGACACTGAACCCAATTTAGTAAATGAATACTTGTAATTTCACCAAAGCCCCTCTGAGAGATTATTATGCAGATTTATGAAGGAATATTGCTGAAGCAATTCTTGGCTGTGTTTTCAGTCACTGAGGACTTAAAGTATGTAAACCTAAAATAATTTCAGACTTATTTACTGTCACTGCTTTCATCTTCTGAACTTATCTGACATTATTTCTCTCACTGGTTTGTATCCAGCATCCCCTCCCCTGTCCTTGCCCTTGAGCAAAGAGCCAGCGTCACAACACCTACAAGTGTTGCCAAGTTACTTCCAACAATATCCTTGCTGCCATAATGCCAGCAATCTGTTCTAATCCTGCTGCTGCAAAATTGCATTACAGGCAGAGGGATGTATGGACATGGGCATGTGGGTAGTATCACTCACCTGGAAATAGGGAGACCTACACACAACCAGATCGTGAGCCTACTCTCACACCTCTTCTGTATGATGAAGATTACCTCACTATTTTGGGACCATCAACCTCGTAAAAGAAGGAATAATCAGGCTGAGGAACGATGGAGATACTTGACCCAATAGTATATTACAGTCCTTTAAAATTCAGCAAGTGTGCTGTAAGTTGTTCTCTGCGTTACTGATTTTACAGGCAGTATCTTTTTTTAAAGTGTCACAGACCCACGTATTTTTGCAGCAGCCTCCCATACCCACTGTATCACCTTCAACTTCATCCCTCTGTGTGTCAAAAGAAAACTCATTGCTACTTGTTAAATGTCTCTTAAAATAACATTCTATTCTCTGACATTGCTACCAAAAATAATAATTAAAAAAATAGATCAGTATCCCTCACTCTAGTCAATGTTACCTCTCCTGYCCCGTTCATTAAGGGAATTAGTCACCACTGGACTGTCTCAGTTTGCTAATGGGCATGGAGCCAGATCCCGAATCCTTATTCATATTGCATCATTCGTTCCTCAGCAATAGGAGTCCTACCTCACACGAGATGAAGTAAAACATGGGTAAAGTCTTTGGGATGTGGCCCRCAGGCTTCAGAAGGCTACAGCAACAGTTAAATTTTAGCATACTGTAAATACCACGGTTCTTCTCAGTTACATCTCTTGGTATACAATATAGTAACATATGCTACATGGAAGTGAATCGTAAAGGCCAACTTCTGCTCTTGGATTCAGATCTCCTTGACTTCAGTGAGACTGCAGAGCAAGGGAGCCTGGTGACACCTGCAAGCAGCAAGTAACCATGGCAAAGTCTCCATGGGGGAGCTGAGGGAAAGATCAGCAGACAATTCCTGAAGGTTTCTCGTGCTTCATGTAAATTGTCACACTGTGGCTCGTTTTAGCCATGTTTTGTGTGGTGAACGTGCATATGTGCATCTTGAACTCCTTTTACAAATTAGTAAGCGTTAGAATAAGGCAAGTAAAGCCTACAGGCCAAAAAACTAGAAAATCTGCACGTCAGAAAGACATAGCAATAAAAGAAGAGCTGGAGATAGACAACGATGGGAAAGAGCAAGAGAGCTGGKGCTAAGCACCTATTTTGCTTTTTTTTTGTAAACAATAGTTTATGAATTTATTTCAAAAGCTTTCCTGTTCAACCCTTCTCCACTTTTTCTTTGCATTTCTTATTTTTTCCTGGATCCCTTTTCTGTCTTCATTCCCKGATCCTCTGTCTTTTTCTCCTCATTACTCTGTGCTTGATTGACTGTCAAGTTAGATATGGGAAGAGGGAACTATCTTTGAAAATGTCAAAGAGTAACTGCGAAAAGACACATATTTGCACACTTTACAGGAAACATGTTCAACTCAACACAGATAGAATCCAAGATACTGAGGTACAGAAAAGTAATTAAAGAAATCCTCCTCCTTTCTACTCTGCAATCACTAAACTATCAGTAGCACAAGTAAAGCACAAGATGTTTGAAAGTTAAGGATGGGTCCAACCACTCAGCACTGTGTGAGTGAAAATAACGAAAGCCAAGTCGCAATTTTTGGAGAGTGAGTCATGGCTGTAATTGACTTGACTAGACCAATAAATTGCACATGGCTTAAGGAAGCTTTTCTCACTGTCAGGAAATTCCCCTTCACTTGCTGCACCTCTTCAATAAGACCAATAAGCACTGCAAGGGGTGGAAGGTTTGAGAGGAGCTTTCCTCAGGCACTGCTGGGCGTTTATCATCTTTTAAACAGAATAAGTCAAAACCCTGTGAACTGCAAATAAGCGGCACTACATTTGACACCACAGTGCCAGGAAGTGATGATATTATTCCACAAAACATCACCCCAATCTTCTCTCGGGAGCTCTTTGCAACACCCACCTCAGAAAAAAATACAAGGCTTGCAACATCTGAAGGAAGAACTGACTATGCCTGACTTACARTCAGCTTGGCCTGAGGATCATTATTTATTGGTACTAATAAGAAGGAGTTTGAGGTGTTTCGCTCAGCTAGTCCATTGCCAGGAGTCCATCTGCCAGCTGCAGGGGCCGGACACCATTTTGCAGCATTTGGAAAGCTGGGCATGGTGGGCAGAGATTGGGAAGGCAGAGGCTATTYGAAAGCATGTAAAGAATTTCGGTAGAGCTCTGATATGTTTTCTCTACCTTTGTCATGCAGTACGTTCATAAAGGCTCATGAAACTTTTTAAATATAGTAGTCCCAAGTAGCAATGACAAGGTTGTATGTTATCCTTTTATTTACAGTAAGGCTCAAGCTTTAGGAGTGCCAACCTTTTAACTCCCGGTACAACCTGCTTTCCTGCTGCTCTTCCAATGACYGTGGATATTTTTGTCAATTTCTTCTCCTCCTCTAGAAATGTACAGAAGAAAATATTAAGCTTATACACTGGCTGAAATTTTGGGGAGATATTAGCTCTTACAGGACATCATTCTTGGCTGACATCACCAAGTTAGGTTGGAGTTGGGGCAGTCCACACAGTCGTAAGCCAGTGCTCGGCTCCATCCATCATCTTTCAGCAAGTCAAATGTGGTTTCTGACCTGGGCCAACACTGAACTAGCTGAGAGCCCTAATGGCTGCTGTATATAGCCAGCCGGCTATGCCAGCCACGGTTCCCAGCTAACCTGCTCATGATACAAGTCATAGTCAAAGTTTTACTGACTCCTAGGAAGACAGGTATACCCCAGCTCTGGAGCTGCTTCTTGCTTCAGCAAAGAATACAGGAAGATTGTTGGTAATATTCTGTGAGTGAAAGCTATATTTTTGCTTGAATATGTATACAATAGGAGGCAGCAAAGGAGGAAATTCYAGATACAGTACATTCACTGTAGGTACAAAATACTTACCACAGAATGCCCCCAGTAATTCATCCAGCCCAATATAGTAAACCCCTTCAAGCTGTCACGCATAGGAAGCATAGAAATTAGAGAAAAAGAAAACATGAGAGCATCCAAAGTATACTTTCCTTCTGACATTCATTTCTATACAGTGATCATTTTATGATCTCCTTAATTTCAGAGTTAGTTTATCCACCAAAGCAGAACAAACCTCTTGCTTTTCAGTTGAGGCCAATCTTTTTGCTTTGTACATAAAGCTCTACTGTATTGTCTGACATTAAGCTTTTCACTAGACAGTGCATACCCAATGCATGTATTATTTGAGGTAGTTACRTAGTAACGACAAACCGTAGAACATCAGCTGTACTTTTAATTTGAAGAGGGTGTTTCTGTAATGAAGACAGGATCTTGAATATAACAGAGCAGTTTTGTGTCTAACAAGTAGCTTTTTTAAAAAAAAATATATTCTTTGAGATTTAAAAACCAAGTCTGAGGCATCATACATAAGCAAAATCTGTTACTATGGATTTCTTGGCAGTGTTTGTAATATAAATGTAGTTTTCCTTTTGTCCAAATGACCAAAAAAAATTGTATGCAAGTATACTTCTAGAAACAAAAGGTGCAGTCAGAGTGTCATCCGGGTCTTATAATACCCACTGAGATCTACTTTAAGTTCTAACTGAGATTTTTAGAGATCATTTCCTTCTGTTTGTACAAATTGTTTCTCACACAAATAGCATGCTTTCTAGTGGAAACTCGCAAGGCTGTAAAGCATGCAAGCCTAACGCTTGCTCCTCTCCGTGAAAACTTTAGAGTGTAGAAAAAAAATTGGTTATTCAAGAATTTATGAAAAGTGGAAAAAGTGATGTGAGTACAGCTGCAGGAAATTCGTTCTATAATCTGAATAGCTGCTCAAGATTTTTTAATAATAACCACCTAGTTTTAATGGGGACATTTTCATATTGCTCATTCTATATTCCTGAATAATCACCTGATACTTTGTTTGTTAGAAGTACTTGCAATATCATTTAAAGCAAAGCTATTCATTTTCCTTCTTTTCCACCTCARCAAGATTTGCCTTTTTTGACTCTGAAAAGCCCATGCCCTTCTGCTAGTCAATCCTCTCAAAACACTGTGAAGATGTTCAGTAAATCCCAGCTACACCTTACTACCCCACTAACACCATCCATCATCGTTTGCTCTTCAATATCAATCTTGTCCTGTCTCTGTTTGCACTTGGTACCAGAAGGAGCTTCGAGAAGGTGACCCGCATGACTCCTATCTTAAGTTATCTGCTGTGGTCCCAGAAGTGATTCATGATCATATCAAATCTATCTCCCTGGTGCTGTTTTGTCCTTAAGGCTTCGGCAATTGCAGAGACTGACTAGAGACTCCAATCAACCATCTGGTGTCTGCCAACTGTAGTGTCTAGTCAGGTTACACTGAATGCAAAGAGAAATGTGTTTTGTATTTGGATCCTTAATAYGCTCATCTCTTCCCATGGGCCAAGCAGAATATTAAGTGGTTGCAACTCTAAAACTTGGATGGCAGTGGAAGAAAACCTTAGAATTAAAAAGAATATTTAAAGTCAGCTTTAAAGCTTGACTGAATGGAAGTGCTGGTATAACGTACGCAGCAGCTCTGTATTGGCAAAGGATGAATTTGATAAGTGACAGGACTTTTTCCATCAGTTCTTTCTACAGTTTTATATTTTAATTGTAATTTCCCTATTTATATGTGATTAGAATGTTGTCAAAGGAGCTCATTTTTTTCTTTAAACTCTGCTTGTCCTCTAAATAATAAAAAGGAAATACTAGAAGTCTGAAAAACTCATTATATGCCTTTTGCCAAATATTTTTCAGAGCAGGCTGCATCAATCTGTGTCTTGCATAGACTATTTTATTCCATGTATTTTGAGACGAGCCTTCACCCCTAGATCTCTCCCTTTTGCTTTCTCCCCTCCCAAGGATACCACACAACTGGAAACACAAATGCTTTTGCCAGACCCGGTCTTACCACATTACTGCCACGTGAAAAGTCCTATTAGTTATAAGCCCTTAATAATAAGCTTCTTACTCATCTGGTTTCCTTCTACCATGACAAGTTTTATCATGGGCTTGCACAATCCCAGCAGCCAAGTGCCTGAAGTGGCCATTTGGGGAGTTATTTTTCAAAGGTAGTAACACTATCTGCCTCGGTACTATGAGCTTCTAGGCAGAGGGCTCCAAGGGCATATCCTCCATGGCATTTTGGTGCCTCACTGTCCTCTCCTTGAACACCAGAAGCAGACATTGCGTCCTCGACCCGCAATTGCCATAATACCACTCGCTCCTGAGTTATGTGCATCAGCTGTTCACAGGCTGATGTGATGGGTAATATCGCCCGTGGGCTTGAAACTGGCCAGGAAAGTGCTGTGGGATTTTCATCATTTTCACTGATTGCAATATGAACCATAAACCGGCATTATATTCACTATTTTGTTTCTACAAATTAAAGAGCAGACGCAGGGCAGCTGCCCTGCAGGAGACAGCAAGTTAGCCACGGACCCGTTTGATTTAAGCCAGAGGGAAAGCCAGGCTGGCCRCAGCAGTGCCGGTCAGCCTGCGCGGGACGACGACGGCGTCTGCGGGGGTGCATCCTCGCCCGTGCCCCCAGCCATCCCCTTCTCCCGGGGACAACGGAGCGGCAGGGGAGCTGCTGGCTCTGGGGGGATTTCCCTGCGTGCCCACCCGCTTTCCAGCCTCCCAGGGCTGAGGCTGGGTCCTGCCCTTCAACCCAGCCTGACCTTGATGACCAGAATTCAGCCGTTAAGGCGGCAGGATCTGATAAGCAGCCAAGGTTTAAATACCTGCTCAAACTGGTACAGAGCAAGGCTTTGAACTTGCAGCTCCCAAGCCCCGGGGGAGCACCTCATTTACTTGCCTGCTCTCCATTCTGCCTCCCTCTTTGTCCCCAAATGAGATCTGAAATTTCATCCAACACCTGACAAGCATCTAGCCTGAGATTTGGTCTGAAAAACGTGCTTTCCCACAGAAGCTGATTTTTATACAATTACCTRGCTAGTCCTACTCAGGTTTAAGACCACAGTTAAAGCCCAGGTTCCTGGTTATATCTGTTCTTCAAAATTTATCAATCAATTTTGCCTTTTACATCAGGGTAAATAAGGAATATTTCTGCCTGTCAGAGGAAACATTGTCCAGTGGAGGCGCAAATGGAACAAGAATAAACTTTTCTCATCAAAATATGGAGGGAAAACACAGAGAAGTTTGCTGTTCCATTTGATACCATATAAATTCTCCTTTAGGACATGCAGATATGGACAGAGGCTGAAGTTTTGGATTGATTCCTATTTTGCTTACTCAGTTTGCCTGTCTCTTTTAAGGAAAAATGCCTGCAGTGAAGTCTAGCTAGAAAACAAACGTGAACTATGATTTTTAAGTGAGCACAGAAAGTCATAAGAAATTAAGCTCTCAACTTCTGAGAGCAAGCTTCTCAACACCAGCATGTTGAGATCAGCTTATCAGACCTCTTCGTTTGCTAGATTTTAACCAGGGCTGTCCATGTGTTACACACTTGCAGAGCACAGCTTTGTCCAAAAGTAAAACCCCAAAAACAACTACAACGGCAACAATAATAAATCCCAGGGAGGCAGTTCAGACTATATTTACTATATACCATCTGCACCGAGCCCTGAGAGACATTATGTTCCACATTCCCTGTCTGTACTACGGAGAGCTTTTCTGACGTGTAAACCATCATTTGTCTTGTCTTTGATTCCCTTCATGTGACCTTTTTCAGAGTATGGCAGTATAACATCCTCGCTATGGCAGGCTCCGAGACCATTTGAGGACAGGCCTCATAAAGCCTGCCTTTAACATTAATCGATCACTTTATTATGGAAATAAATCAAAGCAGTTAAACTCAGGTCTTCTGGGAGTTGAAGGTCAAACAGGGAAATACAAACTTTATTCTGGGAAGAACATAGAAAAATTCTTTCAGCCCCATCCCTTTGTTCTTTGCCTTAGAGGCATGACAAAAGCACGTACTACACACACCATTTAGGGAAGTACGAAAGCAAATATACATTAATATACAGAAAGCGTTTGTCTGTGTCTCATCACCTCTTCATCTATTTATTCCAAGCAGTTTTGTAAAGTCGTTCCTTCATATCCTGGAAAACAGAGGTTGGAGAGAGGGGGTGATCGAGGAGAGAATACAGACCCACTTGCCTTCCCAGCAGCTCAGCTGGAAAAGCAGAGGAAAGGAGGAGTGGGTGGTGCAGAGGAAGGCTCTAGCAGACCTGGTCTTTATTCAYTGTTGCCCCACACCGTACCTCCACTGATATGTTTTGAGAAGTGCAGAAGGACCTCCACACCCGTGTGCACAGAGTCTGCAGGAGCACAGGTACAGCTGTAAGTGCAGATGAACATATAGATGTTTTCAGAGAGGATATTCAGCTTAAGGAAGTTTTACAAATATGAAGATCCGCAACTTCAGTCTTCYTTCATTCTGCAGGGCTGGATAAACTGACAGCCAGCATTGCTTCTTCCCATCTTCTAGCTAGCATGGAGAGGTATCCCTCTCTGCCACAGCCGAGCTTCTCTGTGGTGCCCCAGACACGAGTGRCCTCAGCGCTTTATTACTGTAACCCTCTGTACCTTGAACTAAAACCGTTAAGGCTTGAAAAAGCGCCACAAGACGGAGTGATAGGGCTATGTGAGAAGGAGAGCCCAGCAGAAAGCTGCTGCTTCGCTCCGTGCCCAGCTCGAGGCGATCCTGATGCCCAGGACTTCCTCCTTCTCCACCAGCTGCAGTGCCTGAGGGGCTGCCCACGTCCCCCCGGCCCGCAGGAAACACCGCCTCTGCTCAGCAAGCACATGCGAAACTCGGAAAAGCTGTCCGTCCCTTCCCACRTGGGCAAAGGGACGGAAGAGCGAGGGCAGTTGCACAGGCGAGGATGCCCTCCGCGCGCAACAGCGAGCTGTCTGCCAGCCAAGGGCACACGACCAGAGAATTTATCATCACGTTGGACCAGTCTCTAATTTCTGTGCCTCATTTTTCCCTTGCTGAATTATTAATTTTTTTTCCTGTTTTCCCTGTTTCATTTGTATTGTTTGTTTTAAAGAAAAAAGTSCTCAGCACTGACTTCGTTTTTAGCCTTGCATTCTTCAAGCCCTGTGATCTGAGGCTGAAGTGTTTCCTTGAACTGTTCTGCTTTTTGACTTACCTTGGATTTTTCAGGGCTTTRCAAACACACAGGCACACCCAAATGACACAGGAGGGTGTTGGTCAGTAATGAGCCYTCTAGTCAGGGGAACCTGCCAGTTTAATTTGTTTCTTTGTAAGACACAGCCATTTTTTAAACACAGAAATTTGCTGACATAGTAAGTAATATGAGTGCAAGCACTGATCAACTATTACTTATTGTATTTAGCATGCTGAAAAGTGTGCCAGTCGCTTTAAAGAACACATATGAAGACGTTGTCCTTATCYTGAAGTGTCCAAAACTTAAATGTCTGCTGGGTAGAGTGCCATGGGATAAAGCCCTGGAGGGAAGAGGGGCCCAAGAAAGCTGGTTAATATTCAAGGATTATCTCCTCCAAGCTCAGGAGYGATGCATCCCAACAAAGAGGAAGTCAGGCAAAAACGCCAGGAGGCCTGCATGGATGAACAAGGAGCTCCTGGACAAATTCAAACACAAAAAGGAAGCCTACAGAGGGTGGAAGSAAGGACAGGTAGCCTGGGGGGAATACAGAGAAATTGTCCRAGCGGCCAGGGATCAGGTTAGGAAAGCCAAAGCCCTGACAGAATTAAATCTGGYCAGGGACGTCAAGGGCARCAAGAAAAGCTTCTATAGGTACGTCGGGGATAAAAGGAAGACTAGGGAAAATGTGGGCCCTCTCGGGAACGGGATGGGAGACCTGGTTACCCAGGATATGGGGAAGGCTGAGGTACTCAATGACTTTTTTGCCTCAGTCTTCACTGGCAAGTGCTTGAGCCTCACYGCCCAAGCCGCAGAAGGCAAAGGCAGGGACTGGGAGAATAAAGAGCCACCCACTGTAGGAGAAGATCAGGTTYGAGACCATCTGAGGAACCTGAAGGTGCACAAGTCCATGGTACACGATGAGATCCATCTGCGGGTCCTGAAGGAACTGATGGATGAAGTTGCTAAGCCACTATCCATCATATTTGAGAAGTYGTGGCAGTCCGGTGAAGTTCCCRCTGACTGGAAAAGGGGAAATATAACCCCCATTTTTAAAAAGGGAAAAAGGAAGACCCAGGGAACTACAGGCCAGTCAGTCTGACTCTGTGCCTGGGAAGATCATGGAACAGATCCTCCTGGAAGCTATGCTAAGGYACAAGGAAAATAAGGAGGTGATTSGTGACAGCCATCACGGCTTCACCAAGAGCAAATCGTGCCTGACAAATTTGGTGGCCTTCTRTGATGGGGTTACAGCCTTGATGGATAAGGGAAGGGCAACTGACTTCATCTACCTGGACTTGTACAAAGCATTTGACACTGTTCTGCACAACAGCTTTGTCTCTATATTGGAGAGACACGGATTTGAYGGACGGACCAGTCAGTGGATAAGGAATTGGCTGGATGGTCGCACTCAAAGAGTTGCAGACAGGGGCTTGATATCCAAGTGGAGACCAGCGATGAGTTGCATTCCTCAGGGGTCGATATTGGGACCGGCGCTGTTTAACATCTTTGCTGGCAACATAGACAGTGGGATTGAGTGCACCCTCAGCACATTTGCCGATGACACCAGGCTGTGTGGTGTGGTCAACATGTTGGAGGGAAGGGATCCATCCAGAGGGACCTTGACAGGCTTCAGAGGTGGGCCCGTGTGAACCTCATGAGGTTCAACAAGGCCAAGTGCAAGGTCCTGCGCATGGGTCGGGGCAATCCCAAGCACAAATACAGGCTGGGTGGAGAATGGATTGAGAGCAGCCCTGAGGAGAAGGACTTGGGGGTGTTGGTTGGCTCAGCATGACCCAGCAAGGTGCACTTGTAGCCCAGAAAGCCAACCGTATCCTGGGCTGCATCAAAAGCAGCGTGACCAGCAGGTCGAGGAAGGTGATTCTGCCCCTCCACTCCGCTCTCGTGAGACCCCACCTGGAGTACTGTGTTCAGCTCTGGGGCCCCCAACATAAGAAGGGAATGGACCTGTTGGAGCGAGTCCAGAGGAGGGCTGGAGCACCTCTCTTATGAAGACAGGCTGAGAGAGTTGGGGTTGTTCAGCCTGGAGAAGGGAAGGCTCCGGGGAGACCTTATAGCAGCCTTTCAGTACCTGAAAGGGGCCTACAAGAAACCTGGAGAGGAACTTTTTACAAGGGCATGTAGTGATAGGACAGGGGGTAATGGCTTTACACTGAAAGAGGGTAGATTTAGATTAGATATAAGGAAGAATTTCTTCACTATGAGKGTGGTGAGGCACAGGAACAGGTTGCCCAGAGAAGTTGTGGATATCCCATCCCTGGAAGAGTTCAAGGCCAGGTTGGATGGGGCTTTGAGCAACCTGGTCTAGTGGAAGGTGTCCTTGCCGATGGCAGGGGGGTTGAAACTAGATGATCTTTAAGGTCCCTTCCAACCCAAACCATTCTATGATTCTATGCTAAGTGTTTATGGGCAAAATGACAAATAGACAACTGTAAGCAAAGCTGTGAATGGAGTGGGAAACATGGGTAAATTTATGATAGATCACAGAGGCAGAAAACCAGGCAAAGAAGAGTTATATAGAATATATGTATCTATTGTATCTATTAATGGAAGGCCAAGGAAGGAAAAAGAGCACTGTCAGCTTGAAATATAATGCATTTCATGCAGTTATGTTTTCCAATTTTTAAGTGATTTCATCTCTTTTTCTTTTATGCAGTGAATCATCTGAAAAGAACAGGGGAAGCTGACTGCACTATTAATTAGAAGAAAATTGAAATATAAAGTGCTATCACGTACACAGCACTAAAAACCTAGACTAAGTATACATATTTCCACTTCTCTGTCAATTGCAGTAGTATTAAAAGTATTACCAGTAGATAAGAAAAATTAGAAAAAAATATGTTTTCAGTATCAGTGACCCTTTTAGGCTTGAAGTGCTGGGAAAGGGAGTTGACTCAAAGATGGCATGATGCTGCCAGTCAGTGYGAGAAAGGTCATTTTTCTGAAGAACTCTCTGAAATTTAGCCAGGTTGATTGAACAGCACAGTGTGGGTCACCAGATTCAAGAATAAGACTACGTGAGTGGTCACAGAGTGGTAACTATTACTCTGACCACAGACACAAAGGGAAACTGAGGCTGCCCTAGAAATTATGAGTTTGTAGTTACGGTCTTTTCTGATGGGAGGCATCCATAACATCAGAGATGGGCTCCTATCCTAAACCGAGCATGGGAAATGCAGTGTCCATTTAAAATAAAGCAAGGGTCCAGCTCCAAACATTACAGCTAACCCTTCTTTTGAGACAAGCTTAATAGGACATTTTGGCTCCAAATCCCCCCTCACTTCTAGYAGGAACATCAATCTGAACCTGAATGCTGTGGCTGGGGCCCATATCTCTTAAAAGGATTTCTGGTTTGGTTTGGACAGGCATCCAAATCCCAAACGATCTGAACCTCTGGGATATGCCCAATTAAGTTGGAAATATTTATAGCAGGACTTCCTGAAAGATCTTGGTGCTTTCTAATTCTTAGTAGGTCAAGGAAACAGAGGACTGAATATTCTAATATTCCCATCCCACTGACAACTACAATTCAAGGGTCCAAGTAAAAGGCAAAAAATATGGAAGATTTTGTCTGAACTGTTTCAAGTCTCAGCAAAAGGTTCTGCTGGGTTTTGCTTTGAGTATTTGAGTGAAAACTTGACTTATTATTTCATCCCAATAGACTCATACACTGTGTTAACAGTCAGTCAGTGCTGGAGCGCTTCCCTCTGTATTCACATGTGCATGTAAATAATCCCAATAATTTCCCCGGACACAAATTTCAGCTAATGGTTTGTTTCTAACTATAATGTTTGTTTCTGTGCACACTCCCCACCGCAACACGCCATTTCAGTAATATAAGATTATTTTTTTTAATCTCCTTGCAAACTGACAATGAAGATACATTCCCAGGYTAAAAAAGAAAATGCCCAAATTTTTCCATTAGGATTCCCGTCTGAAACAGTCGTCTCTACCTGAAAGGTATAAATATGTATCTATCCGGCTGAGCTAAAACCTACTCAGCATTCAGTGTGTGGCTTGTTCCTGATGTGGCTGTTCTACAAAGGAAGACACAGAGTTATTTTGTCTAACCACTCACAGTCCTGACTCCTCAGATTTCGGTGTCCCCCAGATTGCTAGAGGCCAAAGCCTGAATTTACTGGTAAATCTTTTAAAAGATAATTTCCRCTGTATTTGCATTTAGGTGTTCAACTGGACTGGTAGCCTCTACTCCTAAGAGTACGTACAATCTTYATATAGCTGATGTGTGACAAAACATGCTCTTTTTGTGCTGCWTTTTTACATTTGCTAAAATGTTTCTGATTTGCTGGATGAAGCTTAATGAGCAGAATTCATTCACTTTAGGGCGTAACTTCTTATAAAAGCAGACAGATTTATTAAAATGCTAGCCCTCTAGATAGGAAAACTAAGCCTAAATGTTGGCTTTGAGATTGGCAGTCCGAAATGAGAACACTTGCAAATGGACCCGCTTATACACCTATGTGCTGTAGCTCCACTGGAATAAAATATGGCCAGGAGGGCTATTTTCATGATATACTGCATTCATAATCAATTTTTATATAATCTGTTCCTCTACTTAAAAAATAGAACCTTTCAGAAAATGTAAAACACCATTGTTTAATGAAAAATATATAATAACTAGCTTGGCAAATGTTGTATGTGAAATTTCAACAGAAACCATAAATTATATTAAATGCCCAATAAAAATGTTCAATCAAAAGCTCATTTTAAGATACATTGTTAATGAACTGTATGAAATGATGCTTAATCAAAACCCGACACCTTGCAGGGGAGAGAGATTCCACAGGACCTCAAAAGCACTATTGTTCTGAACAAAAGATAACAATAGAACAGAGTAATTAATAGTCTGCACTCCCATGGCATTCTCCAGGGAATTCCAATTTCTAAATGAGCTCCATTGTTTTTCAAGAAAGCAGAAATTATGCTGCATGATACTGTTAATGCCTTGAACTTAATCAAACATTAAGACATCATTTGTCAGGCAGGTTTTGTTTGCTATGGAATTTTGATCATTCCCCCGTTTAAAGTTATTGTGTGAAAAAGAGAGGAAACTTTTCCTGTAAAAGCCTATTTTCCAAAGAAGTACAGTGTCCTTATCTTGTCTGTCCGTAATTTTGTAATTCTCAAATTACATAAAACAAGTTAAAGAAAACACCTAGGAAGAGTTCTTTACCATAGCAGTATTAGTAAGAGGTTCAGTGTGGGTATATCGATATGCACAACAGATTTTCTTATTTGGTTCCCTTTCAATTAGCACCCTATAATGAGCATGTCATATTCATCATATATAAATTTCTAAATTTTCCTAGCCAAAGATAGAAAACACTACTCCTTCTAGCAGAGCAAAAGAGGGGGGTAAAGTACTACAAGGACAGCGTACTGAAATACTCAAGTCGTCCTAATTACTGTCAGCATTTACAGTTGTAAATAGTTTCAAATTCAGTTCTGTGTATATTTTTCCCCTCTTAAATCTTCCTTCCTTGGAGCAACTTGGAAACATTCATTTTCTAGCAATGCAATTTTTCAAAACAGTCATAAGCTGCTATTATTATTAATCACGATATTCATGTTAGTACAAAGATGGATTTACTGAAGARCAGAGGAAGATGTAGCCCCCTCCCCTTCTCTTCATTACCACCTCCCACTCCGAGCCGTGTTCCTGCTCGCTCAGCCTGCAACTATTAGGACTAGAAGAAACACAAACATAATATCACCAACAATGCCTGAGAAGTATTAATGCCTTGAAAGTTATGTTTCCTAACAGGAAAGTCAAGGTTTGAYACTGGAGTTGTGCTCCCCTGAGACCACCGGCTGCTGACCGACTTCCAGGGAGAAGATGGGGCGAGAACTTGTAGCACSCCGGTGATGCCGTGGCTGCTCCTCACACGTGCACTCGCACCCAGCGGGTGTCTTTCCCTTTCCCTTGGGGTCCCAGCACATCCACAGTCACCGACAAGAGACTGACCGACGTGCCACAAATTCACTGCTTCTTTATCCCTGGCAACGTGTCTGCATCCTTAGGCGCTTTTGAGAATTTGTCCCACTCTCATGTAAGTGGAGCAACTCTATTTGATGGGGTGGGAAGTGAGAAAGCCCCTGTGGGACAWACCTTCTTCTGGGGACTTCCAAGTCTGCCAGTGCTATGAAAACRCGTGCAAAAAAGTGGATTTTAGACGTGAAATGTTCAAATGTTCCTACTATGAAAAGCCCCTTTTAATGCAGTTTCTGCTGGACTGGAGACAGCTGTACTGAAATGAGCAAAACAGGCTGAGCAGGGGGGGCTGTGAAGGGTATTGTATGGCTACACAGGGCAGCTTTCTGCATGCCTGAGTATACACGTCTCGGTGCAGAGCAATAGTTCAGATTATTAAGGTTAGAAAAGCGCATTGGGACRTTGATTTTGCTGACAGAGGCATTACTATGTCAACGGTACGTAACATGTAGTGTGTTACCAGTAGTGGTCTTATTTCTGTTGTTTCCAGTGATGGGAATGGCACTTTGGGCCCCCTTTCTGATGAGCCCGGCGTCGGGCTGACGCAGACAGAGGAGCCGCTTCTTCCATCTGCTGCAGATGCAGCCTGGGCCTGGGCCCGAAACTCAGTCCCTGCGGGGAAAGGGGCTGGCTGGCTCCTCGGCTGCGGTAAGGCGCACGTCAGCAGCTCTGCGCTGCCAGAAAGGTTGTTCCTACCGGTGTTCACGGTCTTTCTTCCACAGTCAAGTGCAGGCAAATGAAGTAAAACTATGTGGAAATTCAGGAAATACAGAGTAAGCCAAGGAATCACTGCATTCATCAATCTTTGTGTGTTTTCTGAAAAAATGACTTTTTTTCTTTACTTTTGCTCCTTATAAATGAATGCATGTACACAAAGAACTGTGAAGAGCTCAGATATGCAGCCAACATAAGATGTAGAAAAAMCCCTTATGTGGCAAGGGAGAACACCAGATCTCTCATACCTCAAAGCTGTCCTTTAACCACAAGACGACCTTTCTGCTCTATCCAGTTATCAGTTACAGCTCTTTCCCTCAAATTTCTACACAGTAAATGTGGTCCTATTGCTATCTTTATTCGTTAAATATGTAATATAATTGCTCTTTATATTTTCTAGGCAATGTTCTTCCCAACTAATCATTTAAATGAATTTTCAAAACTTTTTTCTTTCCAGTAATGACCGCCACTATACTTCTTATTTTTAATTTCAGATACGATGCACCTTCCTCTTCCATTTTTTAACCTTTACTTATGATTTCTTTTTCATACCTTGCAGCATCTTATAACATATAAAATAAAAAAATGTAATGAAACATTCAGAGGTTTCTTTTCCCTGTGGGTTTTAGAGATGCAACATTGTGCTGAAGTTCCAGCCTGCATTTTATTACTTCCAAGAAGGTGCAAAGAATAACAATAAACACCTGCCTGCACTTGTAAGCTGACAAATAGAACGTGCTCAAAGGTCCTCTCACCTCAATTTTGAGTCACAACTGGATACCTCCAAGGCAGGGATGTGGACATTATGATACGTTGTCATTCTTCTTTGCATATGGGAGCTCCCCAATCATTAATTGAAACATACAGTGCTCATACAGTCTTGACTGATTATTGAAGTGGACCAAAAGCTCTTGCATTCTCACCAGAATGATTTGCTGCTGCTGCTACAGCCCCAACTAGCCGTGCTCACTTTTGCTTTTTTTTTTAAGGAAAACATACTGTGTTTTAGTGTCTGTGGTTGTCTGGGTCTCTGCGGTGATTTCACAGCATACTTTCCCACCTGTCTTGTTCCACTCCCTTTTTCCTGCCCATCAAGATCTTCATTACAACATTCTTTCTCTTAGTCATATGCATTTCTTCTAGGTTACATGAGCTACTTACGCCAACCAGGAAACTGAATGAGATACCATCAAGAAAACTCTGGCTCTAAGCAGTTCTCTCTCTCTTCCTCGATTGCTTAGGATGTCTGCTTCGGATTAGCTGCTGCTTACAAGTATGTCTGTGCAGGCAAAGCAAAAAGTGTCAGTGAGCACTACGTGGTGCTGGAAGTACCACCAGGGCACCACTCTCCACAGAAGAGATGRGTCTGCAAATGAAGGACTCTGGCAATGAATTCTGGGAATACAGCACTTCCCTGGGAAAAGGAGAGTTTCTGGATGTTTGAAGAGTGATGCTCTGAGTCTCCTGGAATCAAAAGTGAAAACGGGAAATGGTGCTGGCTAGTCTTTGTCGAAGTATAGAAAGATATTTAGGTGTATATATTAGCTGAAGAGAAAAAAATAGCTGGTGACATACTATTAATAGGCTTTTTAGTGAYAGCGTGCTATTAATAGGCTTAATATAGACCATGGCAGGKGGGTTGGAAYGAGATGATCTTTAAGGTCGCTTCCAACCCAAACCATTCTATGAATCTATGATYGTATATTCTTGTCTAGGTAATCCTAGTGTTCAAAAGCAAAAGAGTCTGTAAGAGTGTAACATTTGAATGCACCTACAAAATACTTTGGGAGAGAATTAATGTTCCTAGGTAAGGTTTGTGCTTTTACTGATATATATGAAATGTTGGTCACAGGGGACAAGTCCCTTGAAAGTTCATGAGTCAATTATGAACTACATTCCGTTGAAATAAATCAAGGTTCAAATGCAATGGATTTAAATGTACCACTGATACAACACATAGAATGGAATATAATTCCACTGAAAATCCAAGTCTAAACAGAAGACAACACTTCACTGAGTGTTTATGCAGATTAAAAAAAAAAATCTACACCAAAAACTAGCAGACAATGAAGCTGTAAACGAAGAGAAGAAGCAGTGGGAAGTACGTGAAACCACAAAACACAGATGAATGTCTAAAAGAAGACTGGCAAATTGGAAATGTGCAGATCTCAGAGAGTCAATGCAGTGGACTCAGGGTCACAGTACAGAAAGAATGATGCAGTGGACGCACAATGCTGCATGAATAGAAATAATAGAAGGCTCAGCTATAATAGCACAACAAAGGTTACCAGCATGGAGAAATGACAYCAGGATAAACATTAGTTGATATTTAGGGCACATTTTATTTTAATATCCATAAGGATATTTGAACAGGTAAAACTATCCAAGCTTACCACAGTCGTCGTCTAAAAACTGGCCTCATTTTGCAGATTAGTCATGAATGTGCAAGATGTGTATATGCATTAAAGCAGATGAAATATTTACAATTCTAAATTGCAGATACAATGTCCCACTACTGCTTGCTTTCAAACCATGCCTGAATCTTAAATTGATCATGTAGATATTAAGACGGGGAACCATCAGACTTCCAGTGCTAACAGCATTAAGCCAGAAGATGTAATGGAAGGGTACAGAGACTCATTTCATAAAGCCCAGTACTTTCCTGGGGAATACAAGATTAAAGTGAATCCTCCACTATGAACACCATGAAATATCCTTCTTGCACTAAGACAGATTGGCTAGCAAGACTCTTTGAGACTAAAAAACATACAAAAGCTCCATGCCAAAAATAGAAAAAGGCGTGCCTGAAAGAGCTGTAACTTCATCTAAGTCCATGATCAAGAATATGACTAAATGACTGTATCTGATTGTATATACATTTATATATGCAGTTTAGGCTATACTAAATATTTCAGCTGAAGGATGTAAATACAGCTCTAGTTTATTGTTCTGTGTATTACACATTCTTAAATCTTATTGCTTGTCTGCATTGAGTCTATAAATTTCCTTTGACTGCAGTGCACTTTCCAGAGGACACCACGTCTCAGAGAYATTCAGTTGTAGCAAAATTACCCTTTTCTTTCCACTCCCACRCAATGGCTCTTGGTAGCACACCTTCCCTCATCAAACGAAAGCACCCTCAGCACCCTAATTTTCCCCCAAGAGCATACATATATACAGTCATCATTTTCCTTTATGGTAATTTAACCAGGCTGAGCTCTTTAAATCTCTTGGATTATTTACAAAGCCAAGCTGAGCCATGCCATATAGCACTTGTYGCCATCACTAAATGAAACTCCTGCAGCAGGATCCTACCCTTATGTAAGTGAAACCAGAAACYGCTAATACAAGCTCATTCTATGATAAAAGCATGGATAAATAGTAAATGCATTTAAATAAGGGCTTGGGACTAAATGGGTCCAAGAGGGCAGTCAGTAATTGATACAAACAAACCTCTAATTGTCAGGAAAACATGCTATGCAACAAAGAAGTATGCCCAGGACATTTCAGCTGTTCYTCCATCAGCAAAGTTATGCCTGAATTTTGACTAAAACCTCATTAAATTTGGCAAGGCAATGTTCAGTCTCCAGAGAATAATATTATGACTATGGAAATACAGCAATGGAGAGAAACTCAGATTCAGAGACGGATATGCCAGCTGCTGGCACCTGAAACAGACTGTGGCCGAACAAAAAAATACAGAGAAGTCACTTGAGGCAAGTGATGAATGCAATATAACTAAGGGTTTCATCTAAGCCAGATCATCAGTTACGTCTGTTTCTAGATATTTTCTTTGGGCATAAACAAATAAATTTGGGCATTGTATTTCCAAATAAAAATGCTTCCTCAAATCTGTGGTAGTTCCAAAAAAACCAGTGATGGATAACAAATTGATCTATATATGTGAAAGACTGGTTAGTCCATGATCACTGAAAGATCACATAGTCATTCATATTGTATGCAAAATATGAGGGTAGTCCCTCTTCTTACTTGTATACAAATGCATGAATAGCTTTGCCTGTCTGTATATATTACCTGAAAATACCAACACTAAACTGCCTACTGAGAATTTGCTTTGGACTGGGAATAGAAGAATACTTTAGAAGCTTAAATTTCAAGCTTATTTCAACCCATGTACTTCAGATTACCTTTCATGAATATTTATCTTCAGATTAGATAAGATTTGCCTCACTGAATTTTTCTACTTCAGTCCATAAAGAAACTAAAAGATACAGGAAATCTCTGTTACCGTTTTGTGTTGCTTGTACTCTGAAACCACCTAAAGGCTTGAATATATGAATATTTGCTCTGAAGTTGACATTAAAAGTTCCCATTGAAAGGTAAAATGTAGTGCACTGAAATACTAGCAGAGCACTGTCTAAAACCCACCTTAATTGTAAATTCAAGGGGGTTTGCTCTCTGAAGCAGGCCCTGAGCTCCTAAAGAGATAATAATTTGGACCCACCATGGAAGTGGGGAGAGCAGAGGTTGTGGGTAGGTAGGGGGTGCAGTATTTTGGGGAATCACTAGATGGTGTTATGGCTGACACCAATATACCACTGTCAGTTCTGCTTAACCAAACACGGTGAAAATCTTCATTCCCTGCTGTGGGACCTCTCCTTTCAGAAGCAGTGTATATTATTAGTAAAACCTTCCTATCACAGCTTTTCTGACTAGAAATGGTTTTATTGTCCCAGGCTAGATCTACATTTTAAAATCTAAGTCTAGACTGGCAGCCTTTCTTCTGGAGTGCCAGCCGACTGGAAGGTGCTGCCTACTCCCCTTCCAGGCTTTGCATCCTTGGAGATCCCAAATTCCCCTGAGACTCTAAACCAAAAGGTCTCCTCATTCCCAACCATTCGCGAGTCCAGACAGACGCGGCTCCAGAAAACAGCGGTGGACATAAATGACGTTATRACACATGGGCCCATCCTTGACTGCTCATCGCCAGCTGCCGGCAAAGGAGCTGTGCGTGTGGGAGCCGCATGGTCTGCTCCAGACAAGACAACATGGGTTATCAGAGGCCRGCAGTTTAAACCTAGAGCAATGACAGAGGAGGAGGTGATAGCTTTGGTCAGGGGGGTGATGGGATGCTGCAGCGATGGGAGACTCCAGCAGAAGCGCTGGAGATGGCGTCCAGCTGCTGCCCCAGCGGCACGGGGACATGAGCAGCTTCTCGCTGGGGCTCCTCCAGGAGCTGGTGGTCCTGCACAGCCATGAAGCCAGGGCTATGGGGCACATCCCTTGACTTACACAAGCTTCACCTTATGCACAGTTCCTGCTACTGCAACAACATGTTACAGATGTCCGCCCGTGCCCTGCGCTTTGCTGTGGGGATTCGTTCTTTTATCATTCAACTGCACCAAAGACTTTGTTGTTCAAAGTTGGTTGCGTCTTGCTGTTTCTGCTGGTCASGACTGTCCTTCTGAACTGGTAGAGAGAATGAGAAGAGAGGAATGCAATRTATTGATTTTTTAAAACATATTTATGATGTCTTTCAATATACTTTAATAAATGTACTGCATCAGAAGACCGCGGTTTGCTTTTCATTCCTTTCACAAGACTGAGAACTTTTTGCACTAAAGAGAGAGAGCCTGAGAACTTTATTGCACACTCTTTGCAATAAAGGCAATGATCGGTCTTCCTGTTTCTGCTGCAAGAGTTCCAAAGTAATTGACTGGTTTTATTACTTGATCAACAGGCAGGGTATGAAATATCCTATGAGGAAACAAGGTTTCTGGCAATATATTTATAAATCTGYTAAATACATCTTTAGTATGGTTTTTTTCCAATTCTTTACCATAGTTCCAAAATGTGTCTCCTTCTTTGTTACCACAGAAATGCACGTGCTTACCTTGAATATCTCATTATGATCTTTCATACAAAGACCTTCAGGAGTTTAAAAGGAAAAAAAAAATCTCTTATTCAAAATAATCTCATCTCAGTAGACCATTTTCCTGTAGCCAGTCTGGGTGCAGTGCGAGTGTTTTGCAGGTGCATTCTTGCTGACCTTGGATATAGCAAATAGGTGTAAATGACATTCAGGCCCCTCTGCTGCTGTCATTATGGGTTCTTTGTTATACTGCAGGAGTCACATTAGCATTACACTGAGAGTACAGTATTGCAGGTGAAAGAGAAAACTGAACCTCATGGATATTACAGTATAACAGCTTTGGCTCAGACTCCTGAGGCATTGAGCCAAGCGATAACAAAATGTATGTTAAATTAAAGACAAAAAAACCTCCTACATTAGCATTAAGGATTTGACTTACACACCTAAAGGAAAAACGTTCTAAGTTAAGTCTGCTTCTGTCTGAGTTTGGAACTAAAGCAATACAGGCAATTTAAATTTAAAAAAATCGGACAACTGCTTTGCTTGGTTTTGTGTTGCGTTTTTTTTTTTTTTAATTCAGCTTTCGGTAGTTTGTAAACAACATATACTAGATTTTGGTTTTAAATCTTTATTTGTTTAATCATAATTATTTTTTTCAGACAGGAAAAATTAAGGGTCCAACCTATGATTGTTGTAATCAAATTCAGTGGACTTTGAAGCAGGCCCTGACAATCCAGGAATAAAAGAGAAAAAAAATTTTTCCAAATGCATAAAAAGTGGACATGCTGGAAGATGGTTTCCAAAAAAACCTTTTCACAGAGTTGTTCAGGTTGCACTAATTTCCAGCATTGCATACATCCATTGTAGGTTCACATTTTTTACAGTAAGAAATACAATTTTCCAATTGATAGAGTCTTGCTTAACCATATAATTAATTAGTAAACTTTAACAAATTAGCTTCTGTATTAAAAGCCAGAGAGTGCAAATTATTAAGCATATACAAGTTTCCCTGAAAAGAACGGAAAGACTTACATGAGCAAACCACACAGTATCTAGGCTTGTTGCAAAACTGAACTGTTTATTTGACCTGCCATTCCTTTTTAACCACAGTCACATGCATATAGCACAAATAATCTAGATAACAAGGTTGGACTTGGAATATAAAAAAGGGGCTGCTAAGAAATCCCTCTGCTCCTTCAAAAGACAGAGAGAAGAAAATAAAGCTCCATAGTAATCTATTCTCCTGCTGGCAGGAAGGAGCAGGACTTTAAGTCATTCTTCATCCACAGGAACGGAAAAAACAAAACAGGATGTGATCAAATTATAATTCTAAACCTGATTTTTTTAAAATATTCTTAGCTGGTTTTTTATTAATTACCAGATCTTGTGAACCGTTACGTATGTCACAGAAACGAGTCAGACAAGATGTTTGCTTATAATTAAACTGATAAAGAAACATTGAAATAATGTCCCAGTTCAATAAAAATTAATAAAAATTAGAATACATGTACTGACAACAAATAATGTGAACATGCTTGAAAGATATGAGGCAGGAGTCAAAAAGGACACTGAAAAACCTGCAACCTACTGATAGCCTGAATGGTCCCGCAAGTAGTGAACTGCTTACCTGTCAACCTCTCTTATGGAAATTTATGTTTCTGAAACTTATGGGAAATTATCTTAGCTTAAATTGAAATTTTTACGTCCACCAGGAAACAAAAGTGCTCATGGGGCTTCCTTCGTTTATTTCTCATTAACTGAATTCTAAGTAGAAATGAAGAAGTCTGGCATTTATATAAAAAATCAGATAGGAATTAACATGAAGACAGATGAATTTCAAAGCAAAATAAATTTCTTATTGATATTGATTAACATAATTTGTCAAAACATTGTATACATCTTCAAATTAGTGAGATACAAAAATAAAAGGAAGACTTCTCTCTCAATATTTTTACTGTTTAATTTGCTTTTGCTGACTGTCACAAACTCTCAAAGGTGACAGAAAGAAATAGCTCTTCCTATCCAACACTGTTTCTCCAATTGATGTTTGCTCTCATTTTTTTTTTTTTTGTAATTGGGACTAACCAGCATGGGACTTACCATAAAATGGAAGTCAATAAACAGGTCAGCTTCTATCCATCTCTGTGGACATTCCTGGTTTTGTCTAAAAAACCCAAACCTCCAGTCATACAGCAAATGTTCTGTCAGAAAAATAATGATGACAAGTTATGAAGAAAGATTGAAAAAGTGGTAAGAGAGGTTGAAAAACACTCTTTCTCCTTTCAATAGAAAATTTCAGATTAGTCATTGTGAAATGAAAAGGCAGCAGGTCTTTTTCATGTATTATACACAATAAGAGGCAGAACCAAGCACCCGAGCTTGAAGCGATTCTGATGTTACCTTGGCTCATTGTCCATGGTCACATTCTCATGCAGGGGAGACTCCATGGGTAATCCATGGGGTTTTGTCCATTTTTATAAATGCCAGCCTTTTAAACTCCAATTGAATCAGAGGATCACCCTGGTATAAGCACCCCAGAAGCATGGAGTCCAAATACACATTGAAGGTAAAGTTGCACTGACATTTCACAACAATCAACAAAAGCCTGTATCTCCAGGGAAGTGATGGTGAGCTCACGCTCACGTTCCTAGAGCAGCCTGGCTCAAGGTCCTCTGAGATGTCCTAGGGCATGTTTTAGATGCTTTTCTGCATTTACTGTCCTTGAGCCACAGCGGCTGCTGTCCTTGTTCATGCTGATTAGTGTGTGGGAAAAGTCCATCCGCTGCGCGCTGAGTCACCGCATTAATCAGAGGTTTTCTGCCTCTTGTCTCCTCCAGGCAAGGAGGCTGGAAACACACTTGGTATCCTTGAAACTGGGATCCAAGATGTGAACAGGATGTCGTGCTACTCATACTCCTAATATCCCAGTGCATGAGTCTCTTCATAGCATCTGCTGCATACGAAGATCCCTTTTCACCCACTTGCTTACAGTGAGACAGCACTGATGTCTCACTGATGTCATTTCTCTAGAACCAGATGAGATGCACTGTTTGGCTGAAGGGAGCATCTTGGTTGCCAGCTGATTGACAGGTAGCACTGACCTAAAAGGTCCCAAATAGGCCTTTCCTGTGCTCGTGTCTTCTCTCCCTCTACAAGTTCAAGGCGATTGAATAGTTTAGGCAGACAGTTAAGGAAAGCTTCTGGTCTTGAACAGATTCTTTCTACATTTACAGAGTTCTTTTATATGGTGATTGTTTAATCATTTATCCAAAATAAGGAAGAGACAGACATTTCCAAAACTGAACCAAAGGCATCATTGAATTTAGAGTACAGTATACACAGACTCTTTCTCTGAACAGGTAGAGCAAGATGCAAGCTCACTCCAAAAAGTACAGGTTTTGGGTAGCTGCAGCCTCTGGGGAGCTGCTGGGCGGTTGGGTTTGAGGTCCCTCTCAGCCGTGAGCTGCAGTGGGGACCTCAGGGTAGAAATATGTGTCTTTGCACAGGCAGAGCAACATCAGTGTGAAGTCTCTGATTCCTCCTCTAGCCTGCTCAGATGCTTCCCCAACCAATATGTCCTTAATTAAAGGAGAGGCTTTGAGTAGCTTCACCTACAAGCTTTGGACTGGCCCAGGAGGCCGTTCAGCTGAGTCACATCTCTAGGCTTTCTCACCATGCTCAGCAGTTGGTCTTGTAGGGTATAACATGCCAAGCACAATCAGTTAAACTAGCCACAAGGTCTTATGAACGATGATCAGGCTCTTTCCACATTTTCTTTCAGCAGTAACAGCAGTGTGAACAGTCCTGCCAAGAGGAGGTGGATGAGCCGCACAACTTTAAATTGGTGCTGATGAATTATTAATTCTCTAAGAGGCTTCTGGGAGTTGAAAGTTGGAGAGATGTAACCTCCAAACATCTAGGGATCATTGAAGAACAACTTGCTCCTGATAGGGACAGTGGGAGAGACAAGATTGGGAGAAAAGTGCTGACCTGGGAGCAAGTTGAATACATCCCGCTTTCCTGGAAGGCTCTGAATTTGCCCAAGTTGTATGCAACCGTATAAAAAAAAAGGGCCTCACAGACTTTGGCCAGAAATGACGCTGAATCAATCCTAACATAATTCTCTTAAAAGACTACTGTGTGATTGTTTGTTTCCTCCTTAACTTAACAGTTGCCCAGTAGTCCCCCAGGTGCGCACACAGTCAGAAGCCCACTTCTGTGAAAGCTGTCCGTCAAGGCAGGCTGGACCTACTGGCTCAGGTTCAACAGCCTTGAGTCCTGCATTCATTTGCAACAGGAGAGAATAAGGTTTAGCCAAAGAAGGCTGACTGCAGCAGCTCTGGTAATCCTGCTCTAACCGATGTTAAAATAACAGCTTGCATGAAAATGCCAGCCCTTGCAGGCACAGGCCAGACTGTTAAGACTTAATGCTTGGTGAACACTAGACTGAAGGAATTCGAATTAAAAAGGGCTGGAAAATCTCCATTATCATCATAACTAAGCGAGGGTGGGTGGGGGGTCCTTAGCTAATCACTTCCTACCTCAGCACCCCCAGGCTCAGCTTGTCTGAAGCCCTCATTAAGACAATGGGTCTGATGAACTGCATGATGGTCTGATGAATTAGAGAATTAGTATCTTCCAGTGAAGATTTCAGGGCAACTAGGTACATTAGCAAATTAATTTGGTACCTTATTTGTGCCAGATCCTGTAGATTTCCATCAGTGCATCAGAAATTCTGTTCAAGCCCTGCTGAAGGCAGGTCTTTCTAATACATGGTAAGTTACTTTCATATGTTGATGCATCATTTAAAGTTGATGCAGAAGAACAGAGTTCAACCTGTGTAACACGGAGGGAGACAATGGAGTTAAGGCAGAAAATCCAGATTTGCCACTAATGTAAATGATCATAACTTCACTGGAGCCCTCTAAAACAAAGGCAGCTTTAAAAATCCAGATCATAAAGCCACACCCAGCATTAGCTTTCATCCTCTAAACAATGAGCCACTGTCATCCTCGCATCACAGGGTGCCAAGGGTTCTCATCATACCCAAAGGAGAGGAGAGGGAAGGGGAGGTCTGGTTGCAGAGCAACACTTATTTTTGCTTAGATATCCCCGATCTGGGGAGAGATGGTAGGTTTCTATACATCAGCACATTCTTTTCTTTACCTTTCAAGAGACCCTGAAAGTAGAAATGTCTGCGTACTGGTTTGTATGGGCACTGTCTCAACCCTAACATTGAGATTTCAGGGCTGGCTAAACAGTAAGTATAAGGCTTTGTGAATTTAAGCTAGAGGATATAGCTACTAAAGGAAATATTCAAAATGCATTTGAGGGGATGGTACAAACTAGTTGTACAGGCTAATGCCGGTAAAGCATAAATAACATATCTTTTAGAATATTCATGGCTAATAGATGAATCAATGTTCCAGTCATAACAATTAATTTGACCAGGCCAAGTCAAGCGGCACATCTGGCCTGTGGCTCAAGAACTGAGCAGCAATAAAACTAAGAGCAACAGCTACTGGGTGAGGGAATTCGTGGTCCAGGTCTGTTCTGTCACTCACCGGGCGTAATGGAAATCACTCCTATGTAGAGGGTGTTTCCTGCCTATCAGGACGAATTTAAAATCCTGCACATCTGCAGAGCAATTGAAGGCTCGTTTGCAGCAGAGGTAAGCGACAGGCTGTGGTTTTAACCCAGCTGCAGAATAACAGCAGATCTTTACTGCAGCCTCAGGTAGGTATCATGGGCTGCCAGTGAGCTGCAACACCCCAATTCAATCTCTTCTGCCATACCCTTGCTTGGTTATCAGCCATGTTTGATAAAGCACACTGGAGCACGCAGACATATCCCTCCTTCAGCTGTGCGCTTGCAGCTTGGTGTGCAGCGACATCCCATTACATGGCCAGCAAAACATCGCAGCTTGCAAATGAGCGGCTTTTTTTATATACCTGCTGCCTGTGAGTAGCTTCTCTGAGCCTCGCAGCCACGCATGGTGGGACCAGTCAGCGGGGGAGCTCCCCAAGCCGCACCGTGTAGTGCCCAGCAGAGTGAGAGAAATGTCAGCTCTGCAGAATAACCTGATAGGACAAAATCACTCATTTTTGGCACAGGCAGAGTTTGGGGTGAAGGTCTGAGTGACTTGCTTTGCACAAACCCAAGCAGAGTCTAATGTCTTTATAAATCCCCTATGTGTTTTTAGATCTGATGAAAGTTAAACTGGCAATTCAGCAAAGGTAAAATTCATCCGTGTGCAGGGGAATTGTATGAGGCTGTGTGCCCTACGTGCCAGAATACGGCTTCAGTGAGACTCAGAGGTACGCTGTCCTTTTCCAAGCACTCTGCCCAGGGAGGAATTCCTCCCTAAATGAACAACAGCTCTCCAGTAAGTAAAACCTTCCAGAAATAGCTTGCATGACTGATGTATCACACGGTACATCATGTACTATATTTCCCCCCCAGGTAACCTGCCTGAACAAAGACTCACTTTTGTCCTCAAGTTCTTTTGACTCCTTCTGTGACTTGTATCGCTCATTCTTCAGCAATGCCCTCCATGCTGGAGAGACGCCGTGAAGCTTGCTAAATTGTGCAACGTTGTCAAAGAAATTTATGGTACAATATTTTGTTTTCGGAAGGCTGCTCCTCCCATTTCTGCTTTAGCAAAGAATTTACTCTGGCCAAGGTSGTGTGAATTTCAGCAGTGGGGATACCTGACTGACAGACCCCAGAGATGTATTGCCTTTCAAACTACATGACAACAATGTAGTAAACCCATACTCAACCTACAACTTTTTAATTCCAAGTTTGACTAGGTTTGCATGCTATACAGAAAAAAATTTGGTAGTTGCTCCAGAAAAAAAAATAAATTGATAAGTCAGAATTAAAACATGAATCCATATCAATCACACRCGCAGGTTTATACACACATAATTGTGTGGGAAAACTGGAAGAACTGAATCAAAACTGATGTGGAGAAGAAATGACTGGCTATATTGACAATGAGGGATAATCACTATAGATACACGCCAGGAAGACTTACAAAAGGGAGCCTCAGAACTAGTGACATAATTTGAATGAGAAATGTCTCAGGAAAACTTAAATGTCATTGTTGTTCAGGTTGTCAACAGTAATTCTGTCATCTAGGTAAATGCTCCATTACTTTATAACAAGCCTTTAATTACTGTTCTTGCATTCTAAATACGTTTTGCTCTTTGAAGCTCAATGATAAAGTGACCCATTATTTATTAAAGGTACAATGGCAGCATAATAGCATGCTAGCCCAAAAAAAGTCTTAATATTGAGATGCATTCATGGAGCTAATACAGGACAGCCATGTACAGTACTTCATTAATATGTCAGGTCCATTGTTTGGTTTGTCTGTTCGTGTTTGTCAAATCTTCAAACAGGTATGATCAGCCTTACTCCATACATCAAGGGCATGACAGTGTATTTCTAAAGATTGAGGAAAATGGACTAAAAAACAATGAGCATTTGTTCCAGTAATCTGCCAGGATGGATGCATTATAGGGCTCCTAACCCCCCAGAAGATAGATTTTAAGGAGGGATTGCAATCGATATGCTTTTCAAAAGGAGGCTTCGTACCTTGACAAGCACGCCTTAAAGAGAGATCACGTCAGGTAGCTTTCCAACCCAGGCTTCCTTAAGGACATTAATTCATGAACCTATTTTATAACTGACAGCTGAACTGTGAACTTTGGTTTTTTTTCAATGTGAGATTGTGCTCCCAAACCCCCAGACGATGCAGTGGAAAAAAACTGGAAAATGCAGTTATACCTCAGTCCCATCACATGACTTGTCTGTTCCTGACCCCAAGTTCACATTCAACTTAACTAAGAAAATGAAACAGATATATAACAAGGGAAATGGGACTGGGGGAGGGGAGTAATAGTGGCCACATGCTGCAATACAAAGAAGAACTGGAGCAAAGTACTGAGACATGAAAATCACAATTCAAGGCAGGAATAAATCAAATGGGCTGCAAAGACTGCAGTACTTCCAAGGTACTTCCTGTGAGCTAGAGAAAAAGAGGCCATCCAGGGATTTGCAGAAGGGACAGGTGTCAGCCCTTAAAAAAAGTTCCTATCTGAAGTAGCAAATATCACCCCCTGATCTAATTTTCTTACTTTGCAGTTTTTTCTTGACCTGCTATAATTTTGCAATGTACTCTACAACTTTGTGGCTGGTCTGTTGCTTGAAACAAACTGACTCATCAAATGATGCACTTTTACTGCTCTGTTTGCACTACTGTAACAGCCTTATTTACAGTACAATAGTTCACTGCAATACCTGAATATATAAAAAAAAGACAGGCAAAGCTACCAAGGATAGAAGCATATTCTCATCTTAGGGGTCTGTAACAGAACTTTCATAGTGCATTATGTCCTTAATAGACTTGGTGTGCATTTTCCATCCAAAGAACTAAGTATTCAATCCCTGTTGGATTWACATATATGCAAGATTACATGCAAGACTGTTTCTGGCTTCAAGAAGCCTCAGTGTGAAACACAGAATTCGRACTGAAAAGAGGAAGGATGTCAGGGAGAAAAGAACCTTAATTTGATCATAAAACTACATTTGCATATACCATACACAGAGGAAGTGGTAAAGCAGTAAGAGAAACTGCACAGAAAGTATAGAAAGAGTTGACATGAGCTGATTTAAAGAACATACTTAAGCCCCTCCAAAATTTGATCCCCACCCCTTAACTTGCCTTTTTCCTTCACCTTCAACAAAGTTCTTGATCCGTCATAAATGCTTAAAACTTCTTTTAACTTGGTACTTTAAAAAGGAAGATGTTAACACCACCGTCAGGAGCCAAGGAGTAGTTGTGGGTAGGTCTGTGCAAGCTTTAAATACACAGCTGTCCTACAGCACCTCTGCCTTACCTATAATACCCCTCCTGCTAAGTTTATGGGGTTGAAACTGTAAGTCAAGTAGAAGGAAGTTAAAGCACAAGATGCTTTTGTGATGTGAAGAAATCTTCCTTGGAGACTGTATTTCAGTGACAACCCAAATGCTATATAAGAGTATTTGGGCATAATTCCCGAATGCAGTCTGCCTTATGTATCTCAGACTGGTTTTGTTCAGTGCTCAGTACCAGGCAGCCATTTCAAATGTGCATGAGCAGGAATAGGTACAGAATTAAGTAGTTAATACGAAGCATTTGTTATTGCTTAATTGCATCAAATATATCAGTATTAAAGAAAGCAAATTATAAATATAACTGACAGTCATGGAATTGTTCAAGGTTGAACACAGTCCCGGAGTCAAAGATTGAATAGCCTTTGCCTGCCATGATTCATCATCATGAACCTGCAGGTATAACGGCAGCCAAGGAGGTTTTGGCCAAGGAGAGAATTCATAACATAGGACAACTCAGTGGATTTCCAGTTATTTTAAATGTCTTTTTTTCTTTAAATATAGACCATCTATGTGAGTACCTACTCATTGTTCCATAAGGGTCAATTATTAGCCTTTTGCAATTATTCTTCCAGCCTCCGGGGCTCAGTGATGCCTTTTTTCTTCCACATTTTGAGCACAGTTCTCAAGTGCTCAAGTACAGAGAAACCCTCTGTAGCAAACAACTGTATGACTTAATTTCACATCCAGAGCTGACATAACTGCATGAAGGAAGCAGGCTAACAAATGCAGGTTTTGCACATAATGATAATAATGGCCCACATAAATGGGACACAGTATTACTTGCAATTTGACTAGTAGGTTCTTTCACGGAAAATCAAAATCACTATTGATATAAACAATAGACTCAGATCTATTTGTTCTTGAGAGAAATAAGTGACTCCTGAGGTCACTGGCGGCTCCTGAAAGCAACAGTACTGTTGCTTGCTTGAAAAACTGTTGCTCCCTGAAATGTAGCTATCCTCCATGCTATGAGAAGCTATGCTACTTGTTCATTTGCATGAAGGACTTGTCTTAAAATGGCAAGATACATAAAGAAGACTAACAAAAATTACACTGGAGATTAAAAAGAAATGAAATTTAAACTTAATCTAAAATGCCTCAAAGATGAAAATCAGCTGAGGTCACAAAAAGGATAGAATACATTACATAGCAGTAAGTCATTTTTGTTAACGCGAATGAAACCTAACCTAGYGCTTTTGGGTTGACATCATTAAAAAACAGTAAAAAAGGGCTACACACAAGGTATACTGGAATAAGATGTATTAGAACAAGAATTAAAAGACCAAAACAGTTTTGAGTGTATGTAAGTATTACTGCAGTCTTTAGTTTAAGCTCACTACTTTGTAGTTTAACATTATTGGTTGTTAAATCATTATGTGTCACTTTCATAAAAAAAGATCATAAAATAAGACCAAACTGTCAAGCCTTGCTGGTTACCGCTATGGCTGCTGCCAAAGGAGTTTCTAGTGGTCCGTTAGAACTGTGATTAGAGCACCCAAATTTAACATGACCACCACAAACAGCAGAATGCAGCTGAGGCCTGTTCCCATCTCCTTCTACAAGATGAAGAGTTGATGAGCCATGTGTGTTTCAAATGCCACTGAAGCTATCAGATCATGCTCTTGGGGGAAAAAAGTCAGAGCAAAGATGAATCTAAGTCACTGACAAAAAATGTTGCAGGAAAGGAGGGAGGGAAATGAACTAGTGACGTTTGCCTTGCAGTTCTCTGTCACCATCTACCACAAGCTCAGCTTTCACAAACTCTGCATGGGCATGAACATCTGTCTTTTGGAGGGGGTGTTTCCCCTCTCCCTCTCCCATGGCAGCCTGAAAATATTGGCCTATATAGAACAAATAGACCATTATATTGTGTATTAAACAAATCCAGCACTGTTCTGGTAGACTTGATCATTGCATACTTTTGTGTTGTTTGGAGAAGTCATGCCATAAGTTCTCATTTTCCTGGTACTCCAGGCAGTACTCCATTCATGCATTGAGTCACTTCAAAGAAAACTACTGTGTAAAAAGCCTAACCAAAGCAGTAAAACTCATTTTGATGCTCTCTTGATGTGCAGTGGCCTCTGATATAAGTTCTCACAATCATTCCAGCATAAAGAAAAAAGCAGTCCCATGTCTGGTTTTTTATTACATATTAAACCTCAACAACCAAAAATGTAATCAGAAATAGAAGCAATGATCAATTCTGCTATGTGTCTCTGACACTAATGGAAAAACAGAGGCCACAGATAGATTCATTTGGAAAGAAGGAAAAAATACAGAAATGTTCTTCTCAGTCATTCAGGTAAAATCCTTCTGCAATATTCTAAAAAAACTGATATTTAGATGCCATTGTACAGAATGGGAAAATATTCACTGGGTGCTCACAGTGAAATCCACGCTGACATCACTGTTTAATTACTTAAAGTGAATTAAAGGATCAAAGTCCTGAGGAAGTGAAAATAAGTTCTCTTGTGCTTTAAAATTATGGATTTTACTAAATCATGCTGGAATGTTCAACTTCAATCCCTTTGCAAGTCAACAAACAAGACAGGGGCAAAAGCTCCCTCTCACAGACGCTTGTTCTCTAATATAAAATTAGTTTTCATTTACTTTAATTTGTTCTGTTTGCTAGGAATTACTGGAGCTATTAAAGCTCAGACTTGAATTTTAAGATCAAATGACTTTCTCATGAATTTATCAGTATATTACTCTCACACACCAGTGGCATTTTCCTTAACCAACACCTCCRTATCTCCTGTTCATCTCTGGAGTAGTAAACTGCATATACTGTCTGCAAATATACAATTTCTCAGTAGTCTGGAGAGTTCATACAACCTTCCCGGTGGCTGGGCCACCCCAAGCCTTGGTCTCAACTTTCAAGTTAAGAAAGTAAATGGGGAAGTAAATTATTTCTATGCATTTTTTGATTCAAACACTCAAGAGGAAGTTTCTTTATATCTTTGGACTCCTTGGCAGTGACAGACCTTGGGAGATCGGTTTTTACTGTCCCCCGTCACTATGAGGCTGATTGCTCCCAGCTCCCTCAAAAGAGCTTTGCCCAGCATTTGCCTCCTCAACCTCCGATTCATTCGGACTTCTTCAGTTAAATGTGTATCAATAAACAAACGCACGCACCACATACAGTCCTGAACTGCTGAGGAATAGCTACCAAAAATGACTGAGCAATTACAGACATGGTGCAGGTCATATTTCTTGATTCGTTGGTGCCCCAATGGAAAACGTAACATTTCACAAGGACCCAGAAGAGAAGAAAAGAAAAAGAAGTCCTAAGGAAACATAAAAAGTTGCAGCATTTTTTTCTTTAAGGTGATTCATTTACACAAAATCTGCTTCTCAGATTTATTAATCATAAACAATATTAGAAACATTTTTCCAAAGCAATAGAATGCAAGACACAGTCTTCTGAAACAGAGATTTTAGACATCCTGAAATGAGGGGCATTTGAAAGTTATGTTAACGAAGAGTGGCTGCTCATGACCTTAGCTATTTTGTTTGCCCTAAATCATTTTGGATAAACGGTTTGCTGTCACAAACAAGACATTCCCTGTGCTTACTCAAGAAGTTGAGCTGGTCAGGGACTCCTTATGAATTGAGAAAGCTCACTTCTGACATCAGAGCAGKACACGGGAGCTGGTGGTGGGTTCCCACTTCAGCACAAGATGAGCAGGGAAGCCCTAGGCGGGTTTTGATTGCAAGAGGCAGACWATCGGATAATAACTGTGATGAAAGCCCCACAAAGACACTCAGCCAATTAATTCATAGGATCTTTAAACAGTATGATCTAAAACAAGTGCTGTTACCATGTATGCATCAATATCAAACCACTCTCACACATGGAGAGGACAGAAATGCGAAGTTAAACTCCTGAGTTCCCAGAAAAGAAAAGCTAGAGAGCACGATAAAAACATTACAGACAAGAAAGCACAAATCTGATCTCAAAATGAACATGACTAAAACCAGCATCACAAATAACTAGATGTCAAATCAAAAGATTTTATTATTGTACTATGCCACTGGAGAAAACAGATGACTTTGCAATACCTGTGGGAACAGATAAGCATTAATGACAGCATGAGAAAGATGAAAGAGATTAACTAGCTATTCTGGCAATGTGTCCTTCCTGTCTTGACCCACAGTGCAATGCCATACAACTTACTTTTTACATAAAATACTTAACATGTCTCATAAAATGCTTTATAGGGAGAGTCAGCCAAGGTAGAGGAAGACTACAGAGAAATGCAATCCCAAGAGAAAGTCATAAGTAACCGCGATAAAAGTCTGCACAATTTCCTTGTTCTCCCTTCTCTGTCCACACCTTTTGTAAAATCTGCAGACTTTTCTTCATGTTTTCTACCATTCTATGCCTGCTTTCATACTTTAACATCACAAGCCAATGTGAGATGCTATGTATTTATTACCGTAATTTATTTATTCCACAGAGCTTATTCTTCTGGTTGCTGCTTAGTTGAATTTACAGAAGAAAGAAAATCACACCCCCTGCACCTGGAAACCTCACAGTTTTTGTGTGATGACCCTGATAAATTCTATGTTTAAAGATTCTTAAAATAAAGGGAAATTTATCCACTATTCTGCAAGCAGAAGTCTTACAACCAGTTTTCCCTGGTATCTCTTCCTAAATCAAGACACAACAAATAGACATACCTGGTTACTCCTGAGAAGTGTTGCCTAGGCGTTTCCYATAAACCATCCAGCACTGGAAAGCTTGAATAAGCCTACATTTCAAATGCATAAAGTTGCACCCAGAGTCTGAAATGTTTATTCCTTCGAGGTGATGGCAGCAATTTCTTGTAGTATTTTGTTTCATTTTTCTTGTGAATTCAAAATTAATAGAAAATCATATCTGGCATCTTTTCAGTTAGAAGAACAGTTTACTTTTACCRGYGACTGTWAYATGTTATGTRAAAAACCAAACCAAACCAAAACCCMAAAAAACGAACACCACAAGCCCCAGGAATACCTAGGATTTCTACTTCTGCTGATTCCTAAGACTGGGGGGACYAGGGGAGAAATTGGTGGGGAGAGTGGGAGGAAGAAGCGTTCAGAGTCCTTTTTTGCTGAGGGGGTGCAGATAAATAACACAGCACAGGTCAAACTGCCTCWCCTTCCCAAGTCCCCGTAGTGAGACTGTGGAGGATGGAACCCCAGGGAAGCAGACACCACCACGAGGAGCAGAAATCTGAAGCTAGGCTGGCAGTGGAGCCATGTGGAACAAACTACACAAAGTTTTCACTTTTATAAGAACCAAGCACAATTTTACGGTTGGGCTTAGGGGCAGCAGTTGTGTGTGAAACTAATAAAGGAGACAACAAAGTCATTGGTTTGTGTTGAGRCGTGCAGTGCCAAGTCTATCCTGTTATTAGTGGCCCTGACTCTGATGTCAGTCAAGTTGTGCTTGCAGACGCCAAGACTAGTTGGGCCCACTTACACTTATCGAACATGCCAAGCTACATCAGGTAAAATGGAAAAATAAGGAGGAAGCAATGACAGGAATTGCAATGAGCTACCATAAAATAAATAGCTGCGCAAGGAGCAAAAGCCACAAATCAAGCAGTGTGTTGAAATGAATAAGAGGGTAATGGGCCAGGGCAGGGTACGCATCTATTCTTTTCACGGCCACTGGACCAGTTCATTGACCACAYATATTTTTAAAGAACAAAGTATTGGGATGTCTAAGATAGAACTCCTGGCTTTTTTTTTACAGAAGGATTTGGATACATTAYGGCTACAGGTAATGGAAGCAAAGCTATCTCAAAATACAGCATAAAAATCGGTGATAGTTATTGGCAATTGCTTTGTATGGATGGTTGATGGAAGCAGGAGCTATGGAAATTCTGCTCCTTGGCACACATACTTTCTATGGACCATGTCTGGCAGCATTTGAAAAAYCAAACACGGAGAGCAGAAGTTGCCACAATTTGAAGTTTCTGCTCATATAATAACACATACTGTCCTTTGGTTTGTCACAGAAGAAACTCATACTGCTTGACTTATGGAGGAGTTGGAAGTGTTGTTCATGCCAACCTCTGAAGTTAGGACATACTGGCACTGGGGGATGCTTTGTCTCTTGGTACGGATTAGATCACTGGTAATGAATGATATCCCCGTAGCTCATCCCTAGCACTGCTCCCAAGAATTCTGGAATTAAAAAGCAGGATTTGCAACTACCCCAACTGAATGCTTGAACTAACCCTCTAAATTTCTGTCCATGAGATCCTGAAGAATGTCAGGCTAGTTATTATTCAATACTAATAATTTTTTGCTTGTACAGTGAATCTTGCCTAGGGTGGCTGTCGGCAGGCAGCCTAGTCCTGGCTTTCCCTATCTATGAGCTTTCACCAGTTCACTTCCCCATAAACCCTCAGTTGGGCAGCTTTTCCCCCCACTCTCTGCTTCCTTCAGCAGATATGGAAGCTTCAAGCAGATGGTGGGATGTGTCTCCAGTCCACAGAAAGCATGCTGGAAGAGAATCCTGTAATATATTTATGTCCATGTCAATTAGGACTTAAACAAGTCTTGATACTATGTTAAACCACAGAACTGTGCAGCYGGTCACAAGCGGTGTTCCCCAGGGCTCAGTACTGGGGCCAGTTCTGTTTAATACCTTTATCAGTGATCTAGACAAGGCGATCAAATGCCCCTTCAGCAAGTTTGCAGATGACACCAAATTGGGTGCCAGTGTTGAGCTGCTCGAGGGTAGGAAGACTCTGCAGAGGGATCGGGACAGGTTGCATCGATGGTCCGACGCCAGCTGTATGAGGTTCGACAAGTCCAAATGCTGGGTCCTGCACTTGGGTCACAACAACCCCAGGCAACGCTACAGGCTTGGGGAAGAGTGGCTGGAAAGCTGCCCGGYGGAAAAGGACCTGGGGGTGCTGGTTGAACATGAGCCGGCAGTGTGCCCAGGTGGCCAAGAAGGCCAACGGCATCCTGGCCTGTGTCAGRAATAGTGTGGCCAGCAGGACTAGGTGATTGTCCCGCTGTATTCAGCACTGGTGAGGCTACACCTCAAATACAGCTTTGGGCCCCTCGCTACAAGACAGACAGACATTGAGGTGCTGGAGCGTGTCCAAAGAAGGGCAACAAAGCTGGTGAAGGGTCTAGAGATCAAGTCCTGTGAGGAGCGGCTGAGGGAGYTGGGGTTGTTTCATCTGGAGWAAAGGAGGCTGAGGGGAGACCTTATCGCTCTCTACAACTACCTGAAAGGAGGYTGTAGTGAGGTGGGTGTTGGTCTCTTCTCCCAAGTAACAAGTGATAGGACAAGAGGARATGGMCTCAASCTGCACCAGGGGARGTTTAGATTGGATATTAGGAAAAATTTCTTCACCGAAAGGGTTATCAAGCATTGGAACAGGCTGCCCAGGGAAGTGGTTGAGTCACCATTCATGAAGCTTTTTGAAAGATGTGTAAATGTGGTACTTAGGGATGTGGTTTAGTGGTGGACTTGGCAGCACTAGGTTAACGGTTGGACTCTATGATCTTAAAGGTCTTTTCTAACCTAAACAATTCTATGATTCTATGATTCTATACCARGCACACCAAAATAAGACCATCTCTCATTCTGTATTTAGTTCTACATTATTCTGAGATAGTCCGTGAACTTATTTTTYTGATTCTACCATCTTGTCAAGCATTTCTTGAAGCAAACTTGCCTATTGCCAAATAAAGTTTTTAATTCATTGTAAGAAGGAATTTGATTCCACTTACAACTGAAGGGAGATTCATTTATTTTAGCACAAATTCTGCTTGCATACGATTAAGTCCTTATTTTTCAGTTAAGGCTCAGCATATCATCTAAGAGAATAGAAGTAACCTTTAATATCTACCCTTTCAAAGCTGTCACCATAGTTCTAGACTTTCATGCTTTGCAAAATTATAGAAGAATTCTTATGAAAAATACTTATTACATTCACATGAATGCCAGTGTGTTTAATAATGATTAATTTTTTGCAGTGAAGAATAAAGAGCTATTTATGATTTACCATTAAGGATGGAATGCTGTCATCTGGAGCTGACACAAATATGACTAAAAGAGAGAAAGAGAAGAATCGTCATGTGTAGTTGACATTAGGAGCTGTGATAAGCACATGAAGAAATTGTTACATCATTAGAAATTAAATCATTGCTCTTTTCTCAATTTYCTTGTATTATGTCTTACACAGTTTGTCACATTATTTCGACACGGAAATTCTAAAAAATATTTAAGATACAGTAAAATGCTCATATCTGCTTGTCCATAATTTACTTCCATGCTAGTCTTGATTTTTTTTTAAGGGCAGCATCATTCAGTTGTTTGTGTTGATAGCAAAGAAACTCAGAACAGAGCATGAGCAGAAAATCATTTCCCTATCCTGTATTAGGCATATCAGATGGATTCCTAGCCTATACATGTTAAACCTGAATGCAGCTAGGAGCTTGTTTCCCATGATTTGAAAAGATTTCATCTTCCACTTCAAGATGATGGGAAGTCCRTTTCATAAAGTGTTTCCACCACTTCATCAGTTAGTTGTCAAGCTCGGCCCCGTGTCTTATTTCATGGAATAGACATGCCTTAAGAAGTCCTACCTATGCTTTCTAATCCAGCTAATAATCTTTTGTGATCATTTTCTGAAACTTAAAAAAAAATATCAGTATTTATAATAACGTGTCCTCTGAAAACTGAGCTCTTATATGATGTGCCTAAGTGGGGACACAAAGGCTGAGATACCCAAAATCTAAAATTAGGCTTAGAAATCTTCATCACAGTATTTTTAGGTTTTAAACTTTCGTGTCTCAGAGTTATGGTGGCACTTTCAACAGATTTATGTTTCATCATGTTCATGTAAATCGAAAATATAAATACTTACAGAAGGACATAGTATTCTGAATAGCTTGGGTATGTAACTCATTACCCTGCAAGGGCAAACTTTGCAGTAGCTAYGGAAGGAAAAGGCAGAAATTATAAATTTAGTGAGGAGAGGTCAGAATAAATCCCTAAAGAGTCTAAATTGGTTTAATTTCAGCTTTCTTCTTCCTCTTAGGATGTAAATTATACTTTATTGCCATTCATCGGGGAGTAGGCCCATCATATCTGTTTGAAGCAAAGAAAGAACAAGCCTTCCATAAAAAATCATTTACTTTTTTGAGCCATACTGGCAAGAAGGGAAGTGTAATTCTGATAGGCCCTCCTGGTCCATCTCCTAGGAGAGAAGCTGTGCAGAGGACCACAGAGAAAGAGAAATGCTTGTGGCACACCACCCCTCTGACAGCTTTTATGAGGTGCCTGGCATGGGTCAGGGGGAAGTGGATGGGATGGCAGAGAAACACTTTACACATTTGCARTGTGCTTGATCACAATAACATGCTTCAGTGTTAGGAAGTCTTCCCCTGAAAAGAAAAGGGTCTTTTGCATMTGAAGTAGTTTAGCTTGGATGAAGCATCCCTGGGACCAGATTGCTCTCCAAGCAGATGCGGATGCCAGGCTTTGCAAAAACAGGGATGCTCAGCCCACGCGTGGTTCTCCAGCTCCTTCCCTTCATGCGTCATAGCCTTGCTCAGCTCTGGTGTGGTTGTCCAGCCCTGACATACTCAGTAAGGCTCTCAGGGATCACGTGCTTGTCTTCAACCTGCTAACAGACTTGTAAGTTTTCACGTTAGATTGGAAATGCACTTTTTGGTAGGAACAGCTGAAACCTGCCATGGTCAAGGGGAGCTGCTCCAGTTCTGTGGATACTTCCCACTACTAAATGGTTCATCACCACCATGATGGACAGACGGGGCCATGTAATTACACCTGGCAGCCTTACACCTACAATGCCTTCAGAAGTCTGGAGAAACACACACATGTACATGMGTGTTAAATTCCTCATCTGTGGAAGGGAAGGAAGCTCACCATAAGTTCATAAACTCAGAAATTTCTCTTTAGCTCCTATTTGTGGGGCAAATGAGGTGCCGTGACATGCACATCCCTTGAACTAGTTTGGGTTAGAATTTCTAGAAATTGAGTTTCATTAGAAAAGGAATCAAAACAGCCCACAGCATGAGCAGGGATTAACCTAAAGACAGCATGCTACAGCAGCCCATAACTAACCAGCAATGAGAAGAGTTTGCTTGAAATCCCGACCTCGCCAGGTACTGGCCAGGTACATCCTGCTGGAACAAGATCCCTCCACCTGCTAGTCATCCTTTTGGGATGTAGGTGGCCTGCAATCCACAGCAGCAAGCTTTTCTAAAATAGGATGGCAGCTCCTTGCTAAATAAGCCCCAGTGGTTGGAAGCAGAGAGAGGGAAAAGATTTGCACCTTTGCACTCTCTCCATCTTAACGGGACTTTGCAGTAAAACAAATGCAGAAGCCCGACCAGGAACCAAAGACACTCCTCTACTTCAGTGCTGCCTATTTTGCTAATCCTATCTGCTTACCTTCCTTGTATTGAGCAGGGCAGGATAGCCTTCTGGGTGGGACAGGATGTGTCCAAGAATTATAAACTTTGGCTAGTTGTTTAATTAGTTGGGTCATCAGTCATCTAACAGCATTGACTGGGGGAACTGAGTCACAGCCGAACTTCCACACTCGGTTGCAGAGCACTGATTATTACACTGTAAACAAGAACTGAGCACCACGTGTGTGATGAATACCAGAGTATTAAATGCATTCCTCTGCTTACAGCTCAGAGTTCTTTCAAGGATTGTTTTCTGAAAAAAAAAAAAAAAAAAAGACTGCAATGTCTACTAGAGATAAGAACACTGCATAATTTTGAGATTTCATGACTTCTGAGTTGTTTTATTGGAAAATAAAACCTTCCTTCAGCCACTAATGAGAATGAAGTATTTATATTTAATAGAGTTTAAGTGATACTGAAGAAAAACTGTGTCTTAAATTGAGACTTCAGCTCCTAATTGGCCTTCGCAAACTGTATGAGACCATTTATATGCTGAAGAAAGTCGCTGCAGTACCTAGCCATCTGTATAACCCTCCATCYCTTTTTTGTTTGTGTGACTTATAATGGAGATTTACAGGAATCTGTGGTCTGCAGAATACCTTTGTTTAAAATATAATTGCCATGTATCAGCAGGAGTTCTCTTCTCAAGAGGCCTGAACAGCCGGTACAGATAAATATTCTGGATGGCATTTTCTTTTCCACCTGAAAAATTATTGTCCTGCTTGGGCGCACGAAACAGGACAGAACAAGGAAGACTGGGAAGTCTTTTGTGAGGCAGCAGAAATTAGCWAGCCAGTTTAGTTCTCTATGATATAGCTATTTTAAAACACAAGTGCTACACCTTTTATGACTTATCTTTTTGGTGATGACACATATGTAAAACAAGTTTCATACTGACAACGGTACAATGTTTTATAACACTGCTGGGAAAATAAACAGAAAGGAAAGATGGAAAAAAAAAGGGTTGATACAGGTGACTTGCTGCAGCAGTCACTTTTATTTCTCACTTCTACTCACTGTAGCCTCTGAGGACTTGTTTAATCAATAACAGTATCCCATTTGATCACCATATTCCATCCTTTTTAATACGGGAATAAAAATAGTTAGCTCCCCAAAAGGTGTCTGAAAAGGAAGGAGTTTGTTGAACAGGTCAGCCTTGAGTTCTGCTGCACTTTCTGAATATAGGTCTCCTTCCTAGTGCTTCTCAAATGGGAGTTGTCTGATAATGAGGTGTATGTGCTGCACATGTGACTGCAAGAAAAAAATATATTCTTATATGGCATGTATATTTGTATATATAGGTATATGTGTGTGTATGTATATATGTGTATACATATGTATAAGTAGTAAAATAACATGATTTCTCCTTTACCTTCTGAATTCTAGTATATTAATTTTTGTGGTGGGCCCCGTGGAAGTAAGCGGTTCTAGTGCAGAGTTTCGGATCACCTTGTTTTTAACACGCTTTCTTGTTTTCACAGAGGTCTGTTTGCAGTATCTCATTTTACTAAGAAATTGCTTCAGGGATGGAAAGTCACATTGGTTTTTCTTTCTTACTTGCTAGTCACATGCTACTTTACTGTAGTAACAAGGTTAAGGCACTGGAGTCAAATATAAGAGCATAATGTTCTCTACTTTAGGAAAAATGAAGATTCTTTCAGATTTGCTATACTGACTGTCAAAGCTTGCACACCAATATTTTTGCTGTGACATCTGATCCTAGAATATAAATTCATGTATTTGTCAGTGCTGCTCTGCAAAAGACATATTCAGCTTGAACACTAAAATGCACTGGAGACTGCTGAAGAGTAGATTGATTTAGAGTCCCAAGACAGCCTTCATATGATGCATAACTCCTACAAACCAAGAAGGCTGTAGGTCTTTTAAGCCTATACTAAATCACATACAAATACAAGATGATGAACACACTAAGGAAGTTAGATCTTCACTTTTTAGATACCCTTGAGCACGTAATAGCAAAGTGTTTCACTACTCTCAGAAAAAAATGGTGGTCAAGCTGTGATCTACAAAGAGAGTAACTTAAAATTTTCACTCACTGATTTGGAGTGAAAAATCATGAATTTGTGCTCAAAGAACAGTTCAGGTATATTTAAACAAATTTACAACAAAATTATACTTACTTTTGCCTTGAGTTTTTTGACTATCTTTATAATTTTGCCAGGGGTTGCTAATATTTTGTGATCTTAATAACTAAGGATGCTAAATATTTCCTCCAACTGAACATTATCTCTATTACAAAAATGTTTTTAGAGAGCTAAAAGACAGATCTGGGGTGGAATGCAAATGCCTAAGCACAACTGTTTAATGCTATTTTAAATGTCCAGCAAGATGCTTTATTGAATGGTTCACCTATAGGACTTTTGTCATATCTACCAGCTCTACGTAGACACTTCAGACACAGAGGGTGTAGAAAACAACAATAGGTGACTATGTTAGGTTCCTGGATAATCCTCTGGGTCATCTGAAAGTTCGATTCTAGAACTACAATTTTCTTTTTTTTTAAAGTGCCTATGCACATATTTCCCTGAAAGAAACGTGGCAGAAGTAATGAACAGACTAAAACTAAAAAAAAATTACAAGGTTTTAGCACTCAAAAATTTAGCGCATGACAAGCTTGCCCCATGCCAATCCCACGTCTCTAATGCAGAATATATGATGATGATGTAATTTGGATGAAAATTACCACACCTTTTCATTTCAGATAAATTCTTAAATAGAGTAGTATAGTGGAAGTGAAAATCTGGCTAAACAAAGAGCTTGGGTACATAAATAATCCCTCTACAGAGAAACAGGACTGCTTATGTGCTCCAAGATAAGCGTATTCTTAAATGCTACATTAAGCTGAAGACAAAGAAAATAGGTGTAGAACAGAAACAAAAAAGACATGTTAGTGGAAATGCAGAGTAAGAGGGGAAACCAGTGCAAGAAGGTGAAAGCAAGAAATTTTGGTCAATCAGCAGTTTCCCTGAAACTTTTCTGGGAAAGAAAAATTGAGGTATTTTTAGTTAATTCTCAGTGTTTACTGTTGTGGGTGAATGTTCAGATGGAGAAAGCTTTAAGCAAACAGAAGGTAGCATTTGCTGAAGATGAATTTTGCACTAAGCATTATCAGGTTTTCTTTGAGGTATTTCATCATATGGGTTACATTCACCCCATCAATGAGCTGCAATATCATAGGATCTGTGGAGTCCAAATAAAACAAGGTATCTCAAATCAACTGAGAAACTGAGATACCCTGCCGGGGGTGGGGGGTGGGGGAAGCATAAGTAATGAGGCAAATTATAAGTTTTATAGTAAATACACTTGTGAATTGCAAGCTGTTATGTTCACTTCACAAAAAGAAAATGGTATGGATTTGTCAAGTAACATTTCACAGCAAACACTTCCTTCAGCTTACAGTTACTGCTRCTAATAGTGTTTGTTCACTACTAATAGTTGTTGGGTGTTACGRTAGAACCTGTGTGCTCCTCTGAGCCTGATGTAAGGGTAGACCCCACTGTCTTGGTCCTTGTTTTTACAATCTGGAAGCTGAATGGTGCAAAGGCGGGGTGTACTCACGTAATTTAGTGGTAAAGCTGTGTTCAGAAATTCCTGCCTCCTTCTCCAGCTGACTTCCCCTCCATCCCTGCTGTTACCCACGATCAATTGTTCATTACAAGAAAACTCCTAACTCCTTATAAGGCTGTTTTCTAAATCAGATATGCTAAATGGTGCCTTTAGCACTCACAAACTAGCTAGAGGACAGGTAGCAAGGTGAGAGATGGAATACTGTATGGAGAAGAAAATTCAGATTAAAATGCGCCATTTAGTCGCGGTATACCATTCAACCAGCTGGGCTAAATGTCAAAGTGACTGACACTTAACTCATGCAAAACTCCCACAGATTGGAATAAGAGCGATGCATAAATAGTGACTTCAGGATCAAGTCTGTTCCCGGGAGCTACTGAACACTCTTCATTTCTACCGCAGTCCTGGAATACATTTGTCAACATCCAAGAATCTGCCYCAAATCCTAGCTGTGTTCTGCACAGCAACAAAGACCCTAACATTCCCATTTTATCGCTGAACAAAATCTTTGGTTTGTTTTTCTATAAAAATATATGTGTCTTTTTAACGGTTTTAAGGAAAATTTAATTGATAAAGAACAACAAATACATATCTCTTGTGGTTTTGTGTAATGCAGAAAGAAAATATACCTCTTGGTCACTAAGAGGCTGAAATACTGTTGGCCAGCGATTGATTGCACTGTCTGTAGCCATTTAATGTCCCTAAATCTGCTTCTCTTCTGACTAACAAATGGGGTAAATGACAGAGGAAGTCTATACAGTCTATCCCTGACTACTCTCATCACAGTTCATTCAGAATCAGTACCTTCTGGACTGACAAAAAGCCTCTGCCATTAAAGTAAATTAACTTAAATAATTAGACACATTAAACACATTAAAGATGACGAAATATTTGGGTACTACAGCTATGCAGTCCACATGAAGGCCATACATAGCTGTTTGTCTCAAGTAACTCTCCTTAATCCAATGCAACTCAAGAATTTGAGTCCATGCTGTTTCTAGGAGGACCTTCATATAATGTTTTTAATTTCTGCAAAAGTAGAAGAGACTTTTGCACAATTTTTGACATTGTCAGATTTGCTTTTCTAATTTTTAGAAACAGAAACATCAGCAAAATTAATAAACATTATTATTCTATTTGAAGCTAAAGCAGGTTGTATTTCAGGGATAGACACCGACAGATTTCAACTCTTTCTAAAGTTGATTCCATCGCCTGCAATATGAATCAYCATATTGTGCCATGGAAAGTGAGGAAATATGAAGATGAAAAAGGGAAACTTTTGCTTTCCACCATTATCCCCGCTCAATGTGACATGTACCTCTGCCACTTTATTTAGATGGTGCCTCTATCTACCCCGGAATGAACTGAACTACTACATATGAATTAGAACGGAAGGCAATAGTTTCAGTAAAAGCCTTTCTCCTTAGCTTCTCTGAGTGATAGAGAGAGGCAAGTTTCTCTTGTAAACTGAAGAGTTACACAGTTTTAGTATCTTGCCAGTGTGACAGCATATTCATCACTGCTAGCTTCAGTGGAGCGCACAGCCTCACTGGAGCAAAGCGTGGGGCTGTGTTTAACAGGTAGCTATAATTCTCTGGTCCGTTGATTCAACAAATGAAGGCATGTTCATTGGTAGAAAAATAATCTACTTTTGTCAGAAATATCTATAGTCTGTCTTCTGCAAAACCTGCACCATTATCACATAACCCAGAGCTTTTCTCTTTTAATAGATTCATCTTTTTCTGTAACTTTTTTGGATAACACTTCCCTGCATATGTAGTGTCAGCCAACTGTACATTTTTTTTAGAATCTCAAAGTATAAGCAAATGCTTCAGTTTTCATATGAACCTGGGTTCTTACTTTCTTTGTAAGGGGTGCAGCCTACAAAGGATTTTCTGCTGGTTTTCATAATTACTCCTTATCGTAGGTGCTCTTTGTAAACACTTTGATAGCAGCTCTCACTTCACCCCTGGATGTTTCAGGAGCAGCGACCTGCCAGCTCTCTCTGTCTTCAGCAGAATAAAAATTTATAGTCGGATTTTATGACCTCGCACAGAATTTCACACAGAACTGCCCAAAAGGAATTCAGCAGCTTTTGGGTTTCACCCCAGCTTACACTGCTTCAAAGTAATTTCACCTCTTACGCCCCTTGCAGGTTACAGCCATATTCACAAACTCCARCTTGCCCCAGTCTCGGTCTCCCCAGCCCCATAAGAGTGCTGGCAGGCAGGAGTGGGTGCTGATGGTGTCTCAAATCCTTCACCTTTCTCATCTCTCGTGTCCGCCGCCTTTTCACTAACATTTTCAAGACTTACTAGCATGCCAGCACTGTCAGCAGGCATCTTGCGTTCTGCAAGGTTTTTGTCTGTTGTCGCTGTTTCTCAACGTGCCCATCCTTGTTCTGCTAACTTTGGGGTACTATGAGGTTTTTTACCTCCGTGTTGCCCTTTTCTACATGACAGGTATGATTTCTAGAGAAGGCTGTGGACACTAAAAGGTTGGCGGGCTGTCCTGTCTGCCCGTCCGTCGAGCAGTTTTGGGAGGGACCACAGCTGGCTGTGCATCTGCCCCCTGAAGCAGGGCCAGCCCTGGGCACGGGTTCTGCTGTGGCCGCGGCACCCTGCTATATAGGAACCTTTGTTTCCTGTGAGGATGTTTTATGTCTAACTCAAAATCAAAGAGASAGTAAATTAACATTTAAAAATGTATACTGAAATCAAGAAAAAAATATTTCTTTCTGTATTGGCATCTGTTTGCTTCAAAAGTGAAGAAATGGATCTTCATGTAAAGAAGAAAATATTTTGTTTTAATTTGAATAAACATTTTCTTTTAAGTATCCATCTTTAAGAAAATAATCATGGTTGTAATCAACATATGCAGCCCTCAATTCAATATTCAGAGATTTGCTGAACATTTGTGGAGAAATATTTGATCTCCATTCCGCAACAGAGCAGCTGTTTAGCGTAGYGCAACACTTTCTCCGCTAGCCCCTATAGCAATGACATTATTTGTTACATTAATTGTGAGGAAGAAAGAAATGGCCTTGTGGTTGAGATACAGAAGCCGAGCACCTCACTCCTATTCTTGGCCCCACCGCAGATTTCCTGCACAGTCTGGGGCGAGTGACATAACCTCTCTCTGCCTCCATTTCTTCCTCTCTAAAGCCTGTCTAGGTTTTTATAGACACCTTTCTCACCGCAGCTGGGCAGGACCTGCTCAAGGCAAGGCAAACAAATGCTCAGCTGCTTCAAGTTTGAAGCCCCCCTTTTATTTCGGCAGAGACGCTTGGAGGCGTAGCGCAAACTATTCCGCAAACCTCCCAGCAAGTGGAAGCTGAAGGCTCAATCAGCAGCCCGGCTTCTTCTGTTGTGCAGAGGATATGCCCTTCCACCCAGCTGATAACAGAAACGGTGGTGTCAGGAAGATAAGGACAGTCAAYATTTCGCAACTGATTCTTCTCTCAAACAGAGGTGAAAAGCCGAAGCCTTGAAAAGGCACAAATTTGACCAATTAAATCAGTTTATAGGTTACTATTAAAATATTTTATATGTTTAAAATGTATTATTGTTAAGTGAAAAAAAAAACATTTTCTCAGTATGTTCTTGAACAGCCCAAAACCTGAGACTACGGTATATGCAGAAGCACAGTGCAATCCAGGGTCTGAAATTTTAACTTGCATATCACAAGTTACCAACAGTCTAGAAATTTCCCTTTCCCCTTTCCTATCCTTCTAAATTTAAATAAAGGAACACATATAGAAGAAAACAAACTAAAATATTAAAATGAAACTCTGTTTTTAGAAAAAATCTCATTTGAAATAAGTGTGAAGTACAGAAAATCAACCGAGTAAYCTGTTCTAGTTTTTTCTGTTGTTATCAGACTGATTTTCAAATTGAAGGGTTCTGATATTGCACATAATAGTAAAGTAAATATCCAGAGTTTTGGATGCTATAGCTGAATTAAACTCCTAGTGTTGTTTGGTGGTGGGTATCATTACTTACTGGATACTCAGTTATCCTGAAATGACCTGGAAAAACAGCATCACAAAAATATATCGTAGATTTTATGGGGTCAGTTTCAATTATATCCAGTCTGTTACTCCTAACACACTTTCCTCTGAGCGCTATATCTATTATTTGAAAATGTTTATGTTTCCTGTGATATTCTCCAGATTTTTAATAAAATTCCTTTGAAAATGGCTATTTATCAGTAGCAGGCATAAGCCTGACTTTTGCTGTGGGAAACAGTGATTTTCCCGGAAGAATTATTTTAGGTTGCTAGAAAGATTAAAAACATAATTTAGTCTTATACAAACATGAAGTATGACTTTAAAAACCTGCCCTTCTAGATATATGGTTTGTTCTTTGGTCAAAATTAAAACAAAGAATGAAAATACTTAGCTAAAAGGTGTACTTTTCATCTTCTACTTGCTCTTTAGAGCAAAAAATCCACTTATCTTGGCTTTCTATATAAGGTATTTTACATCATCTAGAATTATGGCCGGGTGTGTATAAAGGTTGTGTCAGCATTTCCATTATAAAACCATATTTTAGGGGGTTTATAACTCAGCCATAAAACTCACTCCACACTGAAACTTGGCATACAACATCCCAACCTGGAACACTTTTTTATCACCGCCATTTTATCAAAAAACCCACATTTGGCTGTTTTTCAGTTTTCTGAACGACACATAAAATGAGAAGGATTTTGAGTGGAGGTGAGGGGCAGCGTCTGCCTGGTGGAGATGTTGCTCGCCGRCGCTGAAGGAATGGGGAACGGCATAACTTCATCTCAAGCCACACTGCCTTGTCCCTGATGAATATCCACTTCAGGCAGGGAACAGCCCTACATGCACGGGAGGTACAAACTGCCCCCGTGCCAARGCTGGCAAGGCTCCCCAGGTGTTCAACCTACACAAAGCCGTGAGGTGACCACCGCTTCCCCACACCCAAAGCTGCACACGGGAGTAGGAAGGTCAGGAGAAGCCACCTTCAGAGATGCCACTTCCTCCGGCAGGACGGCCAGTCATCCCGGGTAGCAGCCGAATCATGGGCACCGTTTTGCACAGAAGCGGATGAAGGCAGATATCCAGTGTCCGTGCGACTCTCAGACACCCTGTGTGGCTGCTTTTTGGAGATACTTGTGAGACATCTCATGACAGCAGCAGCCTTTCCTAATTTATGCCTCGAGTAGTGCACAGGATCATGTTGAAGGTGTGACCGCCAGCAAGCTACACTCCAATMTATGTAATAGTGACCGCACTGTATTCACATTCAGCACTGTCATGGGAGGTGAGAAACACCCTCAAATCCAGTATTTGGACATTACATAAAATGAGGGAGGTAGATAAAAGGTTACTGAAAGGAYGAGCAAAAAAAGAGTAAAATGCTTGCAATCAGGAGACGTGTTTAATGACACCAGACGAGACACTCAGAAGTTATACCTGCTGTCAAAGTCTACCGCYGGCAAGAAGGCTCAGCAGAGAGCTCAGGAAGCAGAGGAAAGGTGACTACAGGTAAAAAGATACCCTTCAGAAATGACAAATCACGTCCAAAAAAGGAGAAGTGCATAAATCCTGACAAGTTAAATGTTAAACCTCAGGAAGGCATGCCAATTTATTGAGGAGAAACTTATTAAAGGAACTCATTAAAGGAATAAAAGTTAATAATAAAACCTTTTTCAAATGCTTCAGGAGCAGGAAGTCAGAAAGTCAGTGGGGTGAATCCCAGATCTGAGAGAAGATAAGTTCTTGGTGACAATAAAACTCTCAGAAATGTTACATAAATTATTTGCCACTTGTGTCTGCAGTGGCAGTCACGCAGGCTCCTAAACCGAAGTTGAACTCTGGGAGAAATGAATTGAAGGACCTATCTCAAACTGGGTCTGTAGAAGGTTTTTTTAAAAATCTTGAAAAACTGATAAGTGCTCTCTTAAGGAAAATGGTACTCATCCAAAAAAGCTGAAGGTTCAAATTGCAAACCATAGTGTGGAAATTATCACTTAAGCCAGCCCCTGTGTGCGCCAGCATCCCTACAAGATAGGAGGTTAGATTGACCTTTGCTTTGAGCCAGTATGGGGGATCTTATGGTTTACATACTTACAAGTAATTTTTTTCTTAAAATTATATACTTACAGCTAATGCTTTGTTCCTTTTATGGAAGCTCAGCTTCTGGTGACCTAGATACTCCAGCTACACAAGATTAGAGATACTAATATGAAAAATAGATTTTTCTTCCTTAAACCTCTTTGCTAGAGTTTCCACCTAGCATCTACTGGACTGATCGTTTCCATCAGAAAGTGGCAAAAGAAGCCGTTTTTGTTCGGGCCAGTGTCCAGGAGATCAGCCTTACAGATTCCTGCTCCCTTTGCACCACTGAGCCCTGTGGCCTGCAGAGCACAGTCATCATGCTGAGTCATGTTGCTGGGAGGAGAAAGTTTATGAATGTTACATCAAAAATCCACCACTGAGCAAAGAGACCACTTTCACAACGACCTTTCTGGCTCAGAGGAGTCTGGATCCAAGACCGTCCATCTTAAAAGGCTCAATTCCATTAATTAACATCCTCAATCCTTTTGAAACAAATTCGCCTCTGCAGCTGACCGGGAATGTAGCCCTCAAGAGTGGGTTGTACACCGAGACCACCCGGGGCTGCAGAGCTGTCTCCACCGCCGCAGATGCTTTTGAAGAGGACTCCCCTAGCAGCAGGGAGAAGTGCTACACCACCACCTCCCCCAGCGACTGGGCTGCAGGCAGCACCATTGACTTCCCGGGCCACTCCACCAGCCCTCAGTCCTGGCAGCGAGGACCTCTCCTGCCCTGCTACCACGTCTTTCTCCTAACAGATTTTCACCTTGGGAAGGTTGTTAGTCGCAGAAGCAAACAGTTCAAAGTCCTGATGCTAGATGACTAGTTATAAAAACTTACTTTTCTTTAAAAAAAAAACAAGCTAGTGATCTTTGATCTTGTCATTTAGCTTTCTTCAGTGTTAGACAATTAATTTCCATTCCTATAAGCAACTGTTTGAAAGGTGGGAGTGTCCTCCTCCACAGCATCGCAGCACAGTGTCACCTACACAGACAGCATCCTGCGTATTAATTGGAGTTATTGTCACTTAGCAGGAATATTGGGAGATCATGCAGCTCTGCCATTTCTGCCATGTCCTGCAGAGGAGAGCAAACCTTGCCTGTTTTCTAGTAGCATCCCAGATTACTTCTGTTTCAAAGCAATTTATTATGAGCTTTGGTATTACCTTTGAATGTTGTTGTGGTTTCTTAGTTACACATCTACTAAAGCTTGCCTCTATAGAGGGAACATGTGGGGATCTCATGTATGGAGGCTGTGTCCTGTGCAAGCTGGGCCTCACACCACTAATGCTTCAGGTCAGGAACATTTACTTCTTTTTCCCTCTTCCCTCTCCCTATTTTTCCTTTGTGAAAGACCTCATATAACTCAGTGGTACTGAGAACAACCCATATGACTTCTTCATGAAAAAAAAAAAGGTTGGTTTTTTTCTTCCCCACATCAAAACTGTGGACAGTGTGCAAGACAACAGGATGATAGGCTCTCCTTCCAGGATGGTCTTGGTTGTGGCCATGAGGAGAGTGCGCTGGCAATCCTTTGTATATGATGCACACACATTTCCTTCCTGTGGGGATGAGGACAGAAATGGGGATCACCAGCTCCTAGACCCTTATGAGCAAGTCCTGTCAGGGATATTCACTGATAGTAATCCAGGTTCCTCGTCCAGCATCTCCTGAGAGACAACACACTTTTTAATTATGGTTTTGCATCTTCTGGTGAGAATGTTTTTGACATTTATAATGTAGCGTACCTCCACAGAATGACTTTCACAGAGCTGTGTGGTTGTTATCCCAAGTTTCCACGTCAGTATCTGTTGCACATTTAGGCATGAGAAAATATATATTCCACTCTGGTAGTGAGCAGAGAAACTGTTAATTTCTCTACTACTGTCAATTCAGCTCTGAGGCAGAGTGTGTCCCTTCTTTCCAGCCTTCAGGCCAGATCAATAAGATCCAAGTGCAAAACGTGCATGTGTTAGGGAAGACAAGGAGTTAAAGAAAGAGAAGTCTGAAATGCTGCAAACCTTTGAAAGCTTTAGTGATGTGTTTGATGTTCTCTCTTATAATACTGCATATCATACTGCTGGTTTAGTGCTAGCTGTGTCTTCTCTCACCCTTCACAAGTATGTTATGAGGACAGCGTTAGTGTTTTAGCAAATACTGACACTACACAGGTATCACTGGGGTTATCTTTAACCTGTGCTCATCCCATCGCTGATGCAGCTTGCTCAGTGACAAAAGTGTATACAGTGAATTGGTGCTCAGGTGTATTGAGAGACTCCTCCCTTACGCAGGCAAGGTAGGGTACTGCCCTAAGAAAACTCTACCCCTCCTTTCTCCTGTACTCACAGAGTACTTAGTGATGGCTAACAGCATTGGGTTGGGTTTTTGGGTTCTTTTGGTGTTCCTCCCACACACGCACACAAAACCACTCCTGTCCATAGCTGTGCAGAGACCCCRTTACCATTACTGATCAGCTGGGAGTCACTGAAGCCTGAGAGCACTTTGTGTAGTTGTGCTGCGGCTTCTGGGCTTCCTCTTAAACTCAGACTAAGCTGCATGATCTCATGGCTGTTGAAGTACTTGAGCTTCTCACAGGTTTTGAGGAAAGCTCCCTACCTCTTTCCCTACAACCTGTTGGAGGTATATGGCAACACTTTCACAGGCTTCATGGGGGACTTACTAGACTCAAGTCCTTCTCTGAAGTGATCCTGGAAGCAGTGTGCACCTAGATGATGAATCTTAAGGAATGACAGAGGAATTTGTGGTTGCCCTAGAAACTGAGACCAGAGTCCACACCGTGTGTTAGAGATGGGCCTGGGGTYGGACAGGTGAAGACTAGAGAGCTGTCATGAGCCAGGCGTTGTCTGTGGATGACCTGCAGCAGAGATGTATGGATGCCAAAATAGTGGTAATAGTAACAGGTCACCATAGTTACTTAATGCAGCCCGTGAAGCTTTTCACCTGACAATTAATAAGATGAGGAGGGGATGATTGTACTCTCAAAAAGTAGTCAAGGACAGCCTGGAAGCAGATGGAAGAAGGTTTCCCGCCTTCATGCAGTGCAGAGCCCAGGGGTCCTGGCCTGTTTTCATCGACAGAACCCTATAATACAGTACCATTTTGAGCATAACGTCAGAAGAAAGTCAGTCTGCATTTGCTTTTTTCCCCCCAGTTTGTTGCTTTCTGTATTTTGGCAGGGAATGATCTGCACAGTTTCCAGATCATAAAGCAGAAGCAGCACTTCCACAAAAGAAAAAAAGTTGGACTGCTCATAGTGTTAAGTAGTTTTAAGTCATAAATTATATTTGGAGAAATATATGAAATAAGGATTACTTCAAATAGCTCTTCACTTTATTTTTTTCCACTGTRTCACAAAAAACACTTTTTAACTTTTCGTCTGCTTTCTGTGTTTCCCTAAGGCCAGGTCTGGAATAGGAGAATTTAGGTTCACATTAATGTATGAYACAAGGTGGACACTGCTTGTATTAGTAAAATTAATTTTTGCAGGAACAGTTTCTTACTACCCACCRTGAACAACATAATCACTAGCAGTTGAAGAGCAGCTGTTCTATAACAAATGCATGAGTGATAGGGCTTTTGTACAGGTACATCGGTCAACCCCTCCTGGCATAGGCTGCTACAGCTGTGCCAGAAAATACTGGTACTGTAGACCCGGTTGCATTGCTACTTGTCAGTAATTCCTTTCCTATCAATCACAACAGTGTCAAGCAGGAAAGCCTTACAAAACTGGGTGARAAACAGCTGAAGACCTTCATTTTAATTACAGAAAGGAAGGAAGAATTTTAACCCTGCCCTAATATGTAATAGAAATACAGCGAATTAAAGGCCAAAAGCAAGAACGTTGATGTGCTTGTTACATCGCAGCTCCCAATGCATGTGAAAAAAGGATTTCCACAGGAAGAGAGCAGTCCCCCAAGTACTGTCAATCTTAGTTATTCTAGGGTACTCAGCTATGGAAGTCAGATAGAAATATCCTTGTCAGACAGGAACATGGGCAGCAAGCAACTGATTAATCTGTATCACAGCTTCCACTGTACAGCAAATGATTAAACAGATTGATCTGCACGTTGAAGGAACCGCTAGTCTTGTTTCCTTGTGATAAACGCTTTCTCCATTGTGCTATCCAAGACGTTTCCCTGTATATTCGCACTGGCAGAGGCGATCAGCTCCGGTGTGGGCACGYCCCGCAGCGGCGCGGGGGATGCCGGCGTACAGGGGGGTTTCCTGAGCCGGGGGACCCCCAGGGGAGCGCAGAGACCCGCCGGGAGCCGGCAGCTCTGACGAGGGCAGCTGATGAGGGGTAGGCAGGGCCGGGAGTAAYGGCRGCCRCCCCCCACTCCCCCGAAAGGCAGCCCCGGGGAGCGCTGGGGACCAGGAGCGCGGCCAACAGGGCGGGCAAGCAGGGCCTGTCGCGGCAGTTTGTGCGGGAGGGAGCGCCTCTTCGAAGGAGGGGCATTCCACGGGCCGAGTGGGGGACTCGACATAACCCAGCAACTGGGCACCATTCTGTGACCACCTGCACAGGGCAAGGGCACTCATCCTTCCTGACCCTCAAGACAGAATGGCGGGCTCTCCTCTGAGACCAAAGACAGCAGCTCTGGCTTTGGGGTCTGCATCATCTACCCCAGCGGTGGCCCATGCCTCCACCCAGACGGAGCAGCTGAAGGGAGAGGCTGCAGGGCAGACCCCAAACTGCAGGAGGTGCCCAGACCTCTTCCCCGGGGCAGGGACGGGCGGCAGACCTGCCTGCACAAGCTGTGCCCAGGGGATGACCTCCTGCAGCGGGTGGCCGAGCTGCAGGAGGCGGTGAGAAGGCTGCGTAACATCAGGGAGGTGGAGAAGGACCTAGATAGCTGGTTCCAAGCGCGGTCTGCAGCAGACCCGCAGCCCACAGCCAAACAGCCAAAACCTCACCCATCGGCACACGCAGAAGGAAGGGGGGCCAATAATGCAGAAGAATGGACAGTAACAACGGCAAGGACCAGCAGGATGAAGAGACTTCCCCCAAAGTCTGAGGTGCCCTTGCAGAACCACGTCACCGCTCTGCGGGCTGAAGAGGAAAGACCCACCACATCAGGAGAGACACTGGAGCTGAGTAAGGCAGCCTGATCTGCCCCCGTATAACAACCAGCGCAACTAAGAAAAGGTGACCGGTGACAGTAGTAGGCGATTCTCTTCTGAGAGGTACGGAGGCACCCATTTGCCAACTGGACGCACTCTCTAGAGAGGTGTGCTGCTTATTCGGGGCTCATATCAGGGATGTCACCAAGAGGCTACTAAGCCTTGTATGGTCCACTGACTATTATCCGCTGCTGCTGTTTCACATGGGCAACACTGATACAGCCAGGAGCAGTCTGAGGACTATCAAGAAGGATTGCAGAGCCCTGGGAGTGGCGGTAAGGGACTCTGGAGCACAAGTGTTTTTTTCATCAGTCCTCCCAGTCAAAGACAAAGGGTTTGAAAGGGACAGTCGAATCTGGCGAGTCAACAAATGGTTATGGGACTGGTGCCACAGCCAGGGGTGGCAGGAGGCCTGCATGGATGAACAAGGAGCTCCTGGACACACTCAAACACAAAAAGGAAGCCCAGAGAGGGTGGAAGCAAGGACAGGCAGCCTGGGAGGAATACAGAGAAATTGTCCGAGAGGCCAGGGATCAGGTTAGGAAAGCTAAAGCCCTGATAGAATTAAATCTGGCCAGGGACGTCAAGGGCAACGAGAAAAGCTTCTATAGGTATGTCGGGGATAAAAGGAAGACTAAGGAAAATGTGGGCCCTCTCTGGAATGAAATGGGAGACCTGGTTACCCAGGATATGGGGAAGGCTGAGATAATGRCTTTTTTGCCACAGTCTTCACCGGCAAGTGCTTGAGTCTCACTGCCCAAGCCGCAGAAGGCAAAGGCAGGGACTGGGAGAATGAAGAGCCACCCACTGTAGGAGAAGATCAGGTTCGAGACCATCTAAGGAACCTGAAGGTGCACAAATCCATGGGACCCGATGAGATCCATCTCCAGGTCCTGAGGGAACTGGCGGATGAAGTTGCTAAGCCACTATCCATCATATCTGAGAAGTCATGGCAGTCCAGTGAAGTTCCCGCTGACTGGAAAAGGGGAAACATAACCCCCATTTTTAAAAAGGGAAAAAAGGAAGACCCGGCGAACTACTGACCTGTCAGCCTCACCTCTGTGTGTGGGGAGATCATGGAACAGATCCTCCTGGAAGCTATGCTATGGCACATGGAGGACAGGGAGGTGATTCAAGACAGCCAGCATGACTTCACCAAGGGCAAGTCCTGCCTGACCAATCTAGTGGCCTTCTATGATGGAGTGACTACATCAGTGGACATGGAAGGGGATACAGATGTCATCTATCTGGACCTCTGTAAGGCCTTTGACACGGTCCCCCACAACATCCTTCTCTCTAAACTGGAGAGGTATGGATTTGATGGGTGGAYTGTCCAGTGGATGGTCACATCCAGAGGGTAATGGTCAACGGCTCAATGTCCAGATGGAGATCAGTGATGAGTGGTGTCCCGCAGGGGTCCGTATTGGGACCAGTACTGTTTAATGTCTTCCTCAATGACATAGACAGTGGGATMGAGTGCACCCTCAGCAAGTTTGCAGACGACACCAAGCTGAGCGGTGCAGTCGACACACCTGAGGGACGGRATGCCATCCAGAGGGACCTGGACAAGCTCGAGAAGTGGGCCCGTGTGAAACTCATGAGGTTCAACAAGGCCAAGTGCAAGGTCCTGCACATGGGTTGGGGCAACACCCAGTATCAATACAGGCTGGGGGATGAAGGGATTGAGAGAAGCCCTGCCAAGAAGGACTTGGGGGTACTGGTGGATGAAAAGCTGGACATGAGCCGGCAATGTGCGCTCGCAGCCCAGAAGCCAACCGTGTCCGGGGCTGCATCCAAAGCAGCGTGGCCAGCAGGTCGAGGGAGGTGATTCTGCCCCTCTACTCTGCTCTGGTGAGACCCCCCCTGCAGTACTGCGTCCAGCTCTGGGGTCCTCAGCACAAGAAAGACATGGACCTGTTGGAGCRGGTCCAGAGGAGGGCCGCAAAAATGATCAAGGGGATGGAATGCTTCTCTTATGAAGAAAGGCTGAGAGAGTTGGGGTTATTCCGCTTGGAGAAGAGAAGGCTTCGGGCAGACCTTATTGCAGCCTTTCAGTACTTAAAGGGGGCTTATAAGAAAGACGGGGACAAACTTTTTAGCAGGGCCTGTAGTGATAGGACAAGGGGGAATGGTTTTAAACTAAAAGATGGTAGATTTAGTCTAGATATAAGGGAGAAATTTTTTACAATGAGGGTGGTGAAACACTGGCACAGGTTACCCAGAGAGGTGGTAGAAGCCCCATCCCTGGAAACATTCAAGGTCAGGTTGGATGGGGCTCTGAGCAACCTGGTCTAGTTGAAGATGTCCCTGCCCACAGCAGGGGGATTGGACTAGATGACCTTTAAAGACCCCTTCCAATCCAAAGTATTCTATGATTCTATGATACTATGATATTCCCTTCATGCTACGAAATCAAGAAAGTGATTTTAATTACTACTTTTGCTATCTGGAGAGTATTAGCAATGTCATTAATGATCAGAACAAGAGATGTAAAAGTCACACTGATCTGAGTGGAAGCATAACTACGAGCTTTGAGGTGCTGGAAATTAGACAAGGGAGTGAGCTGGCAGAAGTCAGAGAAAGCACAGAAAGCAGGTTCTTCCTCCATCTCCAAGATGGAGATGTTCCAACAGTGGAACTCACCACTGGCTGCAAGGAAAAATTGAGAGTTTATTAAGAGGGACATAGGTTGCCTTGGTTTTAACTTTTTAATTTGCCTTTCAGTGAGCAAATTTCTTTGTTCTCAGGGAAGGTCTTCCTTTACCCTTAACCACTGCCATCAAAAATTCCCAGGAAAAGTGGTTTACTGATGGGATACCCCATTTGACCTGTGATGTTCCCTCTATTGCGAAATGAGGGATGGCAAGCTCCTGGAGCTGTGGGACTTTGGAGTTTAGATCAGAAATAGGTGTAGGAGGCCTGGCCTCTTGTCTGGTGCCCTTAGGATGGATGAAAGAATTTAAAACTTATTGGCCTCTTATTCATGATAGGTAAGCTGAAAAAAGTCCTAAAACTTTTGCTAAATAACTAACATACTACTTCTGCATTAATTTATAGTGCACATTAAAGTATCTGCCACTGTTGCACACTTAATAGGAACATATACCAGTTTTCTCTTATTGGGCCTTACATCAGACTACCAAATGCAAATTATTAGAGTAACTAATTAAGATGCAGTCTTCCAGGTCAGCATTTCTATGTAAATATGTCAAATAATAGGCATATTTCATATGCTCTATCTTTGATGACCTTGGTACATTGTGTGCAGTCCTCATGGGGGGCTTCTGAGAAGGTGCCACTTCTGATCCTGCCCCAGGACCAAGTCCACAAGCCTGCTCTGCAGCCAAGGGTGGTGCAGAAGTGTGTGCGTGCCAGGTTTTAACCAAGTCCAGCCAACATCAACGTATACTACAGAGGATAATTGCCTTTAACACCATTACGCTGGAAAATAAAACCTAATCACTCTAAGATATGGAAACGAGACACTTAGTGTTTCTAACTCCCGTGCAATGTTCATTGCTCACACAACCGTTACTGCCCGTCTAACTAACTTTATTCCCTCAAATTTGCAGAAGTACATGTAAAGGTCAAAATAAACATCCAGGAGATTAAAAATCCCATTTCCTTTTCAGCTGAACTATCTCCAAAGTACTAAAACATGAACATATGCTGCAGTATTACTCACTACATAAAGATACATATGTTAGTAGATATACAATATAGTTAAAACACAAAATTATACAATCTACATATACTTATATAAACCTGCAACAACATCATCTATCAACACACCCAGTCAATCAAATCCTATATATAAAAATATTTTCTTATTCTCTCCCAGACACTAGACAAAAAGTTACAGAACTTTCAAATGTAGGCATTCCTCTTGAAAATTTCATTACATTCACAAGTGACAGGATTTTTTTAAATCAAAGTATACGTTGTTGCGACTTCGCATGATTTCAATGAATTCTCATTATCTGACAGTTTCTAAAATCTCAGCTCCTGAAACTCCAACTTCAGCTTTTTAAAAACAGGGGGTTTTGTCCTCATAGTAGGGAGAAACAGTTGATGTCAGTTTTAATACCTAAAAATTCAAWTACCAGAAACAAATAAAAAGAATTCAACTCAGTATTTTGAAAATATTGCTCCTTACTCTAACAGGAAAGGTTATCATTAATCCACCCAAATCTGCTGATTCTTTTTTCAGACACATTTCCTTCCAAATTACTGTGGTTTAAAATAAAATCTAAAAAATATCAGGGTATTTTGGATTCTTTTTTTTAATTATTTATTAGAAAGGAAAGTCAGTTTTCTAAGCCTACCTTTTCCTAGCTGAAAGTTCCTTTAATTTTTAAAAAGCAGAGGAGACTTGAAGGCTCAAGATTGGTAGACCTTATTGATTTTAAACCCTGAAAATAAAAAAAAATATTTTGTCATTGCCTCAGCCACATGTAAAATGTTTTCTTTGTATCTACAAGTCTTGAAACTTCCTCACCGGTGGCTGAGGTCAGAGCTTTCGGTGCAAGCAAAGCGCTTGCAGAAGACCACCGCCTTTTATGCATTGCTGTAAGAAGATATAACAATGAACAATGACAGAGGTTTATGCCTCTCAAATCTCATAGCAGTCTGCAGCCTAAAAAATGGTCTCTTGAAAGCCCTCTAATAYGCCTTATGCCTTAACTAGCTGTTGATTGTACTTATTTATGCAGGACACAGCGGCTGAATACTATGGATTCCTATAATCAAAGTACCTCACCTGGCAAACCCTTGCACTGGCAAGGCAGTAGATTGCTTCGAAAATTGTGGTGTTTAGTCAAAACATTTTCCTCCATTTCACCAACTAGAACCTTTCCATTACTTCACCTCTTCAGTGAAACGTCTCCTGGTATGAAGCCCAAAARCAGCACCTGCATATAAAAGTCAGGTCTTAAACTCCCTACAAAAAWGGCAGATACTGATTTTTTACATTTTCTGTTAGGCAGTGGAGCAAAACTGATATTCAGTTCATGTTTTTGAGCTGGCTCTGTACAGAGCAATGAATTTCAGCCAAAGTTGCATGAATATTTTTTGGCAACTGATTGCATGGCAGCCCTGACACTKACCCCTAAGACACAGAAGTTGTTGTTTTAAAAATTTAGAAATTATGGCATGCAGAAGTTCTTTTGTATTATTGGTGATCTACCCAAGGTTTTCTTAAACTGGTTGACTTACAGTACCTAAGAGTAGCAGTAATCTAATTCCTGAAAAAGACAGTGTAATCAGCAGGGATGTGCAATCAGTAGGGGAAGTTTAGGGGAGCCTCAAACTTTCAAACGGATACAGGGATCCAAATGATTTTTAATTCTCCAGATTAAATTTACACTTAATATAAGCACCTAGGAAAATGCCTGCTTTTTAACAGCATTTAGCTAAATAATGTTATGATCAAAAAACCCAAGTCTGTGTGTCTAATGTTAAAGCCCTACATTCATCATGGTCAACTGGTAAGTAGTCTGAGCACTGACAAATCTCGTCTTCACTGTACTGAGGGATGTTTGGCACTTCTCTGAAATAAGACGCTTATATTTTTGTTACTCAGTTTCTATTATTGCAGAAACCTAAGAGAGGTAGTCAGTTTGCAAATGCTGCCAGTTTCTCTCTTTCAGGCTCCTCATTCACTTATTATTTGATTGCCATTGACTTTCTTGGGCAATTTTTAGATACTTGACAGATTTTCAGAAAACTTCAAAAAGAAACTTCAGAAATCTTCTATAATTCTGTTCCTAGGTGTTTTAAAATAATGTGTTAATAAAACAAATGAGTAAAACATGAGAAGAGGGAGAGAGGAATAAACGCAAAGCCTTTTTCCTGCAGAGAAGTGTTCCAATAGCCGTAGCGATTTTTTTTTTTTTAACTAGCTTAGGCAGGATTATTACTTAGTTAATTCTTGATTACTTTTTTTACACTGGAACATGATTTAATAAGTCAATACTCACCTTTTTCTGACCCTCTAAAGCCTACAGCTTACTATTCATAATGATGAGAAATAGCTTGGATATTTGTTGCTGCACAGATCTATATCTTCTTGGACATCACAAACAATGTAAATCTTTTCCATTTATATGCTTGATCATTTTTCCAATGTACTGAAGTGTTTGAATTTCCAAGGTCAGAAAACGATTAATCTTATTAAATGTTTGACACAATGAACTAAGCAAAACATCTTTTGATATTATAAAGAGAAGATAAAAGAGTGAATTCTTATCTTTGTAATGCTTTAACTGCATGACTTCGGGGTTCTTAGGCTATCATAATATAATGTTTATTAGAAGCCAAAACAAAGATTTCTCTCTTAAAGAAATATCAGGATGTAATACAGAAGGCAATCTGATAGATAYATCTTATTCAAAAAGAAAGTACTGTGTTTGCAAAATGCTAGGAATATTAAGCAAAAAAAATGTTTAAAAACAGTCAAATGAGAAACTCCTTTCTGGGCAGGACACTCATGGTGTCTAACCTGCTAACAATAAARATTTTCAGTGGAATGTATAACAAATCTGGGGGACTTTTATTGAAAAATGGCCATGGGTAGCCATATTTTGGTTTTGGCTAAGCCTCAGTCATTATGTTTTGATTTAGAAGGAGAAAACCCAAACCACCTGTGGTTTTCATTTTTAATTCATGGCCCATAGGAATACAGATTTTACACTTTCCAATTTTTCCTACCCATGTGCAGCCTGTTAATCAGAAAAATAGTATTTTAAAGCTATTCCTATCCATGTGTAGAATTTTAGAGAGACTAAAATGAAAATATACAGAAGCCATCATCATTATTGCCCATGAGCAGACAGGAGGGATCTTGCAAAATCCAAACCTCCAACCTGGGTGGCGCAGGTTGCCCTTTCTAGATAGAGCACATCTGCTGCAGTGCCAGCACTCTCCAACTTAAGGTTATATGTTATTTTCTTTTCTTAATGAGTAATGATGTAGATAAGTGAAATAACAGCAGATCTAACATGACCAGGAGACATAATTCTCCTAGGTAATGCTCATTTTCTACATCAAGTGGTTTTGAAGAGGCTGTGGACAACAAACCTCCTTATTCAGTGAGGATCCAGGTAGCAAGCTGCAGGAAATGGGGCAGTACCCTGGAAAAGTAAAGGGAGAGTAAAAAAGAAAAGTATGCACACAATCTCCAGAGGTGGCAGGGGTGAGATTTCACGTGAAATGAGACCATGAACTGTCTGAAACCTGGTAGCTCAGGTGAGGGACACTCCCTTCACAGTTGTGCCTTATGTGGCTACGCCTACAAAGACGCACCAAAACAGAAATATCAGTCRAGTGCTCCCCCTATTTTATTTTAAAGGAAAAAGTGCATTTTATGTGCTAATCTACCACAGCAGACTTTCAAAGCCTCCACCCTTTGTCACGCAATGAAATGCTGATATGCATTTCTTTTGTCTTAACCCACATCTAACTGGATCTCCAGCTGGCAGATGTTACTGGCAGCTCTCTTTGAGAAAATACACCGGGTGAAATCCAGATCCCTTTGAAGACGGTGGGAGCTTTGCCATGGACTTCAGCAGGGCCATATTTCACACACTTCCATTTGATAAGGGTAGCAAATGAACAGAAATAATTTGTTTTTAAAATCTCTATCAAAACATAGGTACTTTCTTTCTTAGCTAAACCAGGCTTCACTTTCTTTGCTATGTCACTCCCACGGCAAGCAATTGGGTTTATATATTTAAATGTATGTATAGACGCACATGCACGTATRAATATAAAATATGCATAAATATAGTTTGTATTAAACATCTTTCAAATACTAAATACATTTAATAGAAATCCAGTTGTGTAGTCCATTACCTTTCCTTTTAAAGTTAAACTATTTCTATAATAAATGGTCATTTTTCCCACCGAAATTAAGAATACRATAGTTAAAAAGATAGTACATACATTACATATATATAAGTGAAAAACCCTGAATCTCTTTCACTCTCTCTCATATACATATCAACATATACATACGATAGCAAAATACCAAAAAAGCCTTCAAAATACCAAAAAAAGCCCTAAATAAGGCAACTTCTCTGGAAAAGTTTTAATGAAACAGAGAGAGACCACAATGGCAATCAATGGCTTTATGAGCAATTCTGTGGTCAGAAGGTTGATCATACAAACTAGTCATGACAAAATTATAGCTTAAGGCCCTGGTAAAAGCACCATAAATTCCAGAGAGACTCACCACATTAGTGAAATGACTAATATTCGTGTTTGTAGGTGCAGATCCTTCGTTATAATGAATTACAACAGCCTTCTGTAAAGTCTCTGTGATGTGTCTCTCAAYGGCGTTTTTCTAAAACGCTCTCAGAAGCAAAAGAAAGAACCAAACCTGTACTTGATATTTAGACATTTTGCTACTCTCCCTGGATTACTTCTTCAGTCTTTAAGCAGACGTATATCCATTTGATTTTTATAGTGATTTTGCTCTAAGTTATGCAGCAGGATGGGGTTCCTTGCACGCACATACATTTTTCCATTTTTTCAATTGTCTTACCAATTTGTCAGCTTTAAAACAGTGCATAACGTGCCCCACTGACATAGCAATGTAACAACTGTTTCTCCAATAGTGTCTGAGAAATAAGAGATGACTGAGCCCAGCAATTTTGCAAGATGGATAAATATTAYCCAAGTCTCATAAATGAGGAAGTCGAAGCACAAAATGCTTGACAAGTGAAGTATTTGTCAAGAATACCCGGCAATGCCGTGACAGAACTGAAACTAGGTCCAAGATCCCCATTTTTCAGGGAGGAAATGGCTTGGCATAAAAGTTAGTCTCAGGTGTTACCGAACCTGAAACATCATGGATATCCCACCAGCTCCCCGCAGCCACCATTCAGCTGCTGATCCGGTTCACATTAAAGCACATGTTCTGGTTAAAGAGAATGTGTTTAAATGCCGTGGAGGATCACCTTCCATAATAAACCAAGTTTACCAAAAGCTAAGTTTCAATCACCTGTATGCCTTCCATTTCTTATTTGCATCTGGAGAAAAGAAAACACAGAAGTGAAAGTCAAACCAATTTTTGGCTAATGAATAGGCCAGCTCCTACATTTCGGGTGCCTTCCTAGACAGATGCTGCCAAAAAGGCTTGGGGTGAGGAGGGAAAATAGGCAGTGCAGATGGTCAGGGGAGAAGAGTTTTGAAGCTGGTTTGATCCAATGCAAGAAAATAATATTTAAAAGCTATTTGTACAGACAAGAAGAAAGTAACACGTATACAGAGATAAATTTATAAAACTGAAAAAATTTTACAAGCATGCCTATACAATAGAACTGAAATTCGCCATCATTTTTATCATGCTGACTTGCTTACATTCATGTGGTTTGAGTCTCACAGATGTTCTGGAGGATAGGACATGTAATATGGCTCCATAGTTTTCTAACCACAGAATATCCAAAATATATAACCAGGAAATCACTTGCAGTCTGTGTGGGGTTTGGCAGATGGTATTTCTAAAAATGCAAATATCCAATATGGAGGTAGTGGAGAAGACGGATTTCACAAGGGAACAGTGTAATTCTTTATATGGAGTGTAAACTTTACACAGTATTCCAATATAGAACTGGTGAGTACTGTTAAAAAAGTTTCCAATGAATATTCATTTCAGTTTATAAACATATTCTCTTCAACTGTTTCAATGCCCTCTTTGTGTTTGCTTACTGTGCATGTTCTAGCTATTGCATTTACTGGCAAGAACATTTGTAGAAACAGCAAATCTTAAGCAAGTATTATAGAAGATATATGGGAAACGAACTTTTAATTTGGAAATATAGGTGCTGGCACCAGAAATTTATTCCAAACGGATATCCTCATCCATTCAAGAGAGGAATGCATGTGATCTKCAAGATCAAAACTAGCTTAGATTGAATTTGGGTTGTTGAATGCTTGCAACCACATGCACTAGCAATGCACATTTTAGATTTTGGTCAGTTGAGACAAAATTGGAAAGTAGTGCATTCTCCTGCTAACGAGCTTGTATATAATGGAGGGAAATCAGGAAGCAGGATGTTGTGAAATACTGGCTGAGCTGTATTCTTATTTCTGTTTAGATACCAGTMAGCCTGATGATACAGTTTTGAAAGGGGTACAGAGAAGACGAGTTATCTCAACCAGCCTGGTTAGGCTATGACCAAGTTTTTTCAGCTACGAGAGCTGCACCGAGCATCCCTCTCTTTGCTCTGGAGCGCAATTTCGGGATAGAGCAGGAAGAAAACCCATTTCCGACTGCTGGGGCAACGTGCTGTGCCCCTGACAGAGCAAAAGCCAGCGCCTGGGAGGCAACATGGGGCACGCTATCCACGATTAGCAGCACAAAGGATCTGCCTCTATTTTTTTGCAGTTGGTTGGAAAAATCCTGAGACGAGCAGAACAACTCTCTCAGTTCCTTACARCTGAAGGAATCTCTACCACTGATTTTCCTCCCCTGACAAGCCATGTAGCTTCTAGTTCTGAGGGCTTTCTAAGCTAAATGGTAAATATGAAATATGAATACATGAAATAAATGAAATATGAAAACGATTTGAGCCAAAATTTGCTCACATGGGACTTGAATGGCATGAAATCCTTAGTAATGATTGTTTAGGTTTAGGTAACAGTAAGCACAGAAAAGACCAGGCAGATTTCATATGATGGAATACTTCATTTTAAGTTGCACAGCTGTAGTCACCATCTTAATATACCATAAAATATATAATCCAAATTCTTAACTGATGCAAGCAATTACTGCTCCACCAAGCCGATTTACAGTGGAACTGAAACATATCCTTCAGCTGGCAATTCTACCATAAACGGACTGCATTCTCTGTTAGTATAGACTAGCAGTTTTATAACCCATGAATATATTTACTAGAAAAAATTAGAATGCAGAGCAGAAAGAAATGCATGTCCTCACATAAAATTGTTATAAAGTTTAACAGAAATAGAAATTTTTCTATAAGCTTTCTTTACACACATGCCACAGCTTAACTTTATGTACATGTATACACATCTCAACCACACTACTCTGTAAAATGTTTTAATCACCTTATAGTGAGATTGTCAAACTTGATTAAGTTCTTGATTTTTGATAAAGTTCTGCAGCATTTTAAGGTTGGGGGTTAAGTTTCTTCTTTTTCTTTTTAGCTCTAACTTCTGTATGGGTTTTCAATTGATATTTTGTCAAAGAAAAATCATAGAACAGAGAAAAAAGTTATCTATGTCTGAATTGCTGACTTTACTAAAGGGTCAGTTTCTTTCCAAGCTGTATCAAGCTCAGACAGCTTTCTGGCAATTTCAGTTCAGCTGCAAACAGCCAAGATCATGTGAGATGATCCAAAAGATTCCTAAAATATTAGATATGCCTGTATATATATTTCAGACTAAATATTTTCTTGAATGTAATCACATGAAAGAAAAAAATCCCTAACGCATATGAAAACCCAGCTTTACATACTTCAGACTCTACTTATGAACCTATAAGCTATATAAATTGGATTGTCTCTTTCTTAGTGGCTTACATGGGCTTCTCCACAAAAGTAAGCTCCAGCTGCAGTGAGGTTACATCCCACATTGCAGCAGYAATATTTCACCACTTTGAAAGGACCACGTGGTCTGTTATAATGAGAATCCATCTTTTCTGGTAAGAGGGCCTGATCCATGGCCACTTAGGTTTCTTAAGTTGAGGTCATTGTGCTAATTCCTTTGCAATGTGTTAATTGTCAGTTTGTACCGAAGTTGTTGCTTCTTCAGAAAGTATAACAAAATATCAATACAAATTTCTGTGTATTTGTAATTAATCATTTCCTTTCTAAAATCTYGTCGCCAAAACTTGTGTAAATTTTTTTCTTTATTTTGCATTCCAGTAATTAATACGTGGTTGAACAAAAGACTTATCCTGTATTTGTGTATATTAGTAATAAAATTTTGGTGCAAAACATCATATTTAACTTCATTTACTATATTAATTGTCAGAAATCAGTGGATATTTTTATTTACACGAAGAAAATAATTCATTCTTGAACCCATGCTTCCAAGTCAYCGTATTTCCAAGTGTTAATTTCCAGTGATGTGCTATGCAGTTTTGCAATAGCAGCACCTGAAGAAATTTCTAACTCGATGTACGCCATGGCCCAGGTTCCTGGATTTCAAACTTACACCCTATTTCTGGTGTTAAGAAATAGGGTTAAGTTTCTCAGTTAAGTCAGTGAGACTTGTGAGCTTTCATGGCAATGGACCGCTGCTGTAGCTGTGTAACAGCTCCTAAGCACTCTTTCTCCTCTACAGCGGTCAGAATATAGGCTACTTCACTGAGGCATGAAGCTGTAATACCAAATCACAGACCTAAAACACACCCAGATAATGTAGGAGTATTATTATTCTTGCTTTTGAAATGCACTATCTAAAGGAAGAACAGGTACAAAAYGAAAATAATTTGGGGTCATAGAACTCTTCTCTGTGAAACAGAAGAAATTATCATTTTCAGTCAGAGATATGAATATCTGTGGCCCCAAGCACAGTTTAAAATTTTCAGCTGTGCCTCACATGACAGTATTGGAATTGTAACTAAGCTTTTAGTATTTTTTTCCAAGAAATTTTAAAGGAAAAAGGGCTGATCAATGTGAGAAGTGGAATAATCAGTACAGGTCTGACTCATGTGTTGCTAATGCAGTAAACAAGGGTGATAAACAGTTACTTATACTCCATCAAACTTGATTCTCATGACTTACTGTGATTTTACTCCAAAATAACACAGCTGGACTTCTGTGAAGTTTCTCTTTATACTACGACTGMTAGTGTAATCCAAATATGGATTTAAATGCTTTTTCTCTGGATTGACACAATTACAATAGAAATCAATATCTAACACTAGGAGTTTTCTTTTCAGTGTCTCAAAGGCAGAATATGTTTTCTTCCATAATTTTGAAAGGAAGTGATTATGTTTTCCCATTCACAAAGTGCAAAAAGCCACAACGGCTTTCATTTTAAAATGGATGAAGATAAGCCAAACACGAAACAGCACCCAAGTTCTGTTCCTCCTGCAGTCAATGGCAAAGCACCTYGTAGGAGCATGATCATACTCCGGAGAAATGCATCTCTCCTGTTTTTCCCCAAAAGCCATCAACAGAGATCCGGGTACAAGCGACTGTGAAACAGCAGAAATATGTGAAGTGCTTAAAAATGTAAGCACTACTTAGAACCAGAATACACTACTTTTCGCAGATATAAGAACATACCACATTCTTATTTTCCTCCTGTGGGAGGTCAGTGTTTACACTGCGGATGTGCCTGCCAGGAAGAACATTTTTGCGYTTGCTCTTCTTCCAGTTGCTAATCTTCACGTTCATTTGCCACTGCTTGAAGAATGGTTTGTCTGAGCTTTTCCAGCACTATTGGCATTAGACCCAAATATTTTCACAGATTCATACCATTTCACCGTCACCCCTCTGTAGCAGGCACAGGCTGGAAATTTTATCTTCCCCTCGATTTGCCTTTCCTGCGGTACCAGGATGTCACTGCCTTCAGTCCTACCCCGACTGCTGGACTGGCTTTTGGAAGCAAGGTCTGAAATTACAAAAACCTTGACAGTGGAGGCGTGCCCCGCTCTGACCAGGAGGCTGAGAGCCAGCTCTCCTGACTASTGCCTTGGTCCTCGCTTATGGTAGAGTCCCCGGGCCCCCTCGCGATCTCCAGTTTGGCTGYGTGGGCACCAAATAAGATTGCCGTCCTGCAGCATCATGCTGGYGTGTCTAAAAATGCTCACAAAGCCCTTAGTTATCCCTGGCAATAAGCTGGAGAAGAAACGTAGCACGCAGTGCCTCATCATTTTATTTTGCAGTTGTTAAGCTCACCACGGTCTTGTCTTTGCCTTGTGTCAGGAAAATAACAAGATAACTGAATAGCAGGGTTCCCTTTTAGGGATATTTCCAGGCTACCTCCTAGTGGTATTCAATATACATTATTCCATGCAATGCATTTTACCCCAACTTTAACCAGTCTGCAGAAAGAGAGGAAAGATCAAGATGGTTTCCTCTACAGATTTGCATGAGTTTGAAGCAAAGACAAAAGGAGCAAGACCTCGGTGTGGAACTTTTCCCCCCAGACGCCCTCAGGTTTTAGCTTGTTTTAGTGGAGCAAACTAGTGTTGGATGCAAAAACACCCCCTCCCAGTCTGTTCAGGTCTTTTCTCTTCGTGCCTTCCCCGTTAGAAAAGAAAAAAAAGAAAAAGAAATGAATGCATTAACTTCTGGGCCTGGCTGTGCCCTGGTTTCTGAGCAGCTCTCTGCGGCTGGTCTATCACGAGTAGCAACTGCTGCTGACTCCCTGGCCACGCTGGAGACCGCGAGCTGCCTCTCCTGGTCTCCAGATGCACAGCCAGGAGCTTGATGGCGCACGCAGGCTTTCCCAAAGGATCCTGCGGCCGATAAGGTACCCTCATCTATGACCAAAACACATGGCTTTTACCCCTACCCGGGGACAGCCTGGGCYGTGAGTGAAGATGAAAACCTGAGCAGTGCGGTGCCTCGTTGCCGCTCTCCCTAACCCTGTGGTTTGCGGGGAGATCTTAACTGAGAGTTTCCTGGTTTTCTAATGTTTGTTTGGGGTTTTATTTTCCCACATCCCAGGAGGTACAAGTTGAAGGAGGTATTGTGAGAGACTGCAGCCAAAGCTCCATCTTGATAACATTTTTATGGGGGTGAAACTACAAAGAGCAACCCAACAGCTGCCAGCAGGGCTGTGTTAGCGTGAAAGCATAGCCAGAAGCAGGCGAGTAACATTCATGCTGAAAATATGATTGATCACTTCTTTTTTTCCTGCAGCTCTGCCGTGGTCCAAATCCAGGCTTGGTGAGAAGTGACCTTAAGTGGGGCTGAGTTCAGTCTTCAGAGGTAGCTGCACTTATTTCCACTAAATCACCGGTTTACATACCAAGCCCAGGGCAAAGCTGGAGGCTTGTGGATGGCATGTTGCCCCGGTCTTTGGTTTGCGTAAAAATTACAGAAGCAGACATTGGTCATTTTTTGAATTCCATCCAAAAGGCAAGTCAATTCATTTATGCATGTGCCAAAAAAGCTGAGATAGTTAACTGATCACTTTGTGCTTAGAAAATACAGCATGCTTCTAATAAAGGTCACTTTACCTTTGTTTCAAGAGGAGCTGAGGGATTTTCCAGACAGGTAAAGGGCTAAATCACTGTTCACCTTCAAATATACCRGCTCACTGTACATGCCTTTCTGAATAACATTTATACTAAGAGAAAGCAGGATTAGGACCGCTGAAGTTAAGGATACCAAAATGATGTGCAACCACATACGCCCTTTGGTTGACATGCTGATTTGTCCTGATCGCAGGTACCGYAGATAACTTGCGTAAGAGTACATTTACGTAATTTACTTAATTTAACATCTGATTTGCATATTCAAATATCTACCAAAAAATTTGCCTCTGAGTAGGGTTTTTAGAAAAAAAAATTAGTATAGAATCTGGAAAATATATTAAGACCTTTTTCTTAATTCTTTAAGTTCCCTGCTGCTTACAGGAATTAAGTATGGAAACAACATCTGTGTAATATTGTGAAGGATTTCAAAAGGGCTCCTCAAAAAGGGCTGACACAATCTTACTCCTTTTAGAAGAGGATATGAAATGAATTGCTTACTTTGGCTATTACATGCACTCCCTCCCCCCCAGCAGCAGAGACAAGAACTAGTGGCACGACTGAGAAATTTTTTTATGGGGAGTCCTTCAAATATTTTAGACTGTTTGCAGTAAGACCTAAGAGAGGTCCCCTCCCATAAAACATAACAAAGGAAATCACTACACTAAAGCCCCACTTAAGTGAATGAATGATAGATTAATAGAATCTTATGATTACTTATTTACGTCATGCCTTTGCATATGACCCTGACAGATGAAAAGGGTAAATGAGTAAAATACATATAAGAACTTTTAAAAAATCATAGACACTTGTTATACCTTAATTAGTTATACAAAAATAATATTATTATCCAATCTAGTAGACATTAGACATAAACTGGTAATTATCAGCAAGTCTAAAGAAATGTCATTTGACAGTAGGCAACACCTCCATCAATGAAAATATAAATGGATGCTGCCCTCTCCCCCATCCTGTGTACATAGTGAAGAGTTATTAGTCAGAACTGATCATCTGCCCAGAGTCTTGTAACACCGCCCTTGCATAGGTAGACACCCCCACTTTGGCACATAAAACCAAGTATGTTTCCAAAGTCATTAATTGAAGTCCTAATGTCAGTATGGAGCTTCATTTGTGTTTAGCTCGGCTTTAAAAATGACCTTAATGATACYTTCAGAATTACCTGGGCCTAATTACATTTAGTTTGTATCGAGACTGAGGTTATTCATGTGTGAACACACAAAAATAACATCTTTCTTCTACTTTCCAGAAATATTCCAACTGATTTTAWGTGAGGAGTTTGCCTAAAAAAATAAGGTTTTTTTTCAATTGAAAGACCACAGACTGGTTTGGGATGAAGCTACATGTTACATAAAGCCTCTTCCTTCCTCAGGGAACCTAGCCACGAAGTTCCCATTGACTTGCAATTAGAATAACARAACAAAAGTGCTCTCTTATAAGAAAAGGTAGTTGGAAACACTATATATCTGAGATTAGGATCACTAAACAAGATCACGTARTGTATGTCTCTCTCTTCCTCACATCACGCCTGCCCATCTACATGACTTGCTACTCTGACAGCTCCTTTGTACAACAAATGAGCCTTGCCGCACCAATGCCTTACTGAACTGCCACCTCCTAGCAAGAGTAAATACAGATATTTTAGGGCAGAGTCTCGCAAAGGGGACACCAGCGTCCTATGGGCTCAGACATACGAGCAGCTTCTGTGATCTGTGATATACGATGTCACTTTGTCAGATAGCTACTTGCAAACCATATTCTACTTATCAGAAAACTGCCATGATGGCAACGCCACCTGGACACTGTTGCATTTAGAGTTGGACCAAGCCCTTTAAATAAAAAACTGTTTTTCTGCAAATGGGGAAAAATAAACAGAGTTGTGTTGTAAAAATGCAGATTCAAAATTTTTTAGGCATTTTGACCAGCTGTACTTGAAATACCATAAATGTGAAACATGTTGCAAAAGCAAATAAAATGCAGACTTACATCCCAGCTGAGGACAGCTCTAGTCTCCACTCTGCAGAGCTTTTTTGTCCTCCCCGAGGACAGGGGAAGGAAGACCTGGAGCAGGATAAAGAAAGGCATCTTTTCCAGCAGCATGYCATCAGCTGCGGCATGGCTCCCCACGCCTGCTCCCCTCTCGTGGACCAGCCCCTACCTAACACCAGGCACTGCCTGACTCAGTCTGGAAGAGCCATGGTGGTGAAGCTSCCCATGCCCGGTGAGACAAGGCTGCTGTACCCTGATTCTCTGTGCATCTCCTTCAGTACCAGGCACTGGAGCCTGGCTCACCCTTAACTTGCCAGTTTGGCAGGAACGGTGGAGTTCACTGAAAAGATTATTTGTAGCAAGAATATTTCCATGCATCAAGCCAGAATCTAACAATGCTCTTTCACAATAATGCTGTCTAGTAAAATCAACCAGCTGAAAGGCATTTTGCACAGCATCAAAAATGTAAATAGAATGGACAGTTAGCCAGTTACTATGCATTCGTATGAATATGTAGACACCGGGCAAATCCAAAACGCACATGTAGTTTAGAAAATAAAACAGATGCATGTAAAAATGAATTGCGTTAAAATAATTGTTCTGTACAAGTACRGTACTATTGTTTTACTGTGTAACAGAAACTGATCAGGAAAGGGAAGGTGCCTGTATTCTCATAATGGTGTTTTAAAATTCTGTGCTTACTCTCATGCATTTCTTATTCATAGGAAGAATCCCCACTGAAGCTAGCAAGACTAAGTCCTCCAGGATCAAGCCCTTAATTTGTGCATTAACAGAGTACTTTAGCCTCTAGTATATTTAATCTTCCATATCTAAAAATTTCCCAATAGTATCACAAATACTTTATGAAAAATAAATATTTAGACAAGATAATGTATATTAATGTAGAGCCTATTTAACATTGATTCTTTCTTTCCATTACAACTCATCTAATGCCATGGGCTGATTAGATCAGCCCGCATACACGTCAACAAGGCTTGCAATCATCTAATTTATCCTCAGGGTACTAATTTCTAAAATTGTAACATTTGGGAATTATTAAATTTAAATAAAATGCTTTCGATTTTCCATTCAACATTCAGCCCTTCATTTCAAAAGAGAAAAGTAGTCTGAATCCTAAAAAAAAAAATCAGAAGAGCGCCAGCAGTATGATCAGAGGACTTTTTCTTCACTTCCACCAAGGACTTCAGAAGGAGCAATATGCTTTTTATCCTCTGAGCCTTTTAAGGGGCTCGTGGTACACTGCCGAAAGCTGCATCCGTCGCGCGTATGCATGTCCAGGTACACGATTGCAATCAGGTGGTTGGAACAACTTTTCTATCAGCAGCAGCAYGTGAAAGATTGGCCAAAGCAACGTTCGGGCCCCGAACTGCTGCGTTTGATGCGCTTTGCGATGCTCTCCTCGTGAGAGAGCAGACCCGCGCCCGGCAGGGCCAGAGGACCACCGCGCGCCGGCTGGGCTTCAGAGGAGAGAGCTGCCATGTCATTCAAGAGATGCTCGACGCCTCGGCCGGGAGGCTGCGGTGCCTCCCTGGCTCACGGCTGCCCGGCGGCTTCTGCGAACGGACAGTCCCAGGGGTGGCCGCAGATTGGAGGGGGCTGACCCACACCYGCTCCCCGCTGCAGCTCGTGCCGGGGTTGGGCTGTAAACCGGCGTCGCTCCCCCGAAATGAGGCTGCCTTTGGTTGCAAAGAAGAGGAAGTGGAGGGTCGTGTAATGTGGAAAACCCTCGGCCAGGGCCCTGAGGCGAAACGTCTTGGAGTCAGAAGCCCAGATAAAAAAAGCCAAAGAAGCCTTTGAGCCCAGAAAATGATTAAACGGATTTACTGGGTCCAGAGAAAAGCCAAGCAGAAACAAGGAAAAAAAATGCACTGTCTTGGTCTCCAGCTCACTGCTATTCAAGAGAGAAGAAATATGAGTTACAATGAACTGGGAAAGGATTTTTCTGGGTGTGTGAAAGGAAAAAAAATATATTATTCGTGCTTGTTTTATGTTGTCCAATAAACCAGTCTGGGAAAGGGATAGCCATAAAGATTTCTGCATATTCGTGGGAGCTGAGAAAGGGAAACCGGGGCAGTAAGCACACTGTTTCAGCCACYCGTTGCAGGCTGGTGCTGTAGAAATAGTTCTTTCAGATTACTTTGTCAGTGGCCATTTTCTGACATGCAGCGTTTGGGTRAAGGCTGTCTGTACCGTGGCCATGTTATTCAGGAACCACAGAACTGCCCAAATCCTGATTATGGCTGCAACGTTGCGTGTGCTAATGAATGCAATATGAATAGCTTTTCTGTTTCTCTTATAACCTCTGTGTTTCTTGAGTATCAATAAAATGCCCATGATCCACACTTCTAAAAAGATTCACCTTTGAAATGAATGCTTGTATGCAGGCATCCTCTTTATTTATATTCATATTTAACTTCCACTTTTTTAATACTCTAAGTCTGCTTATCTGTAGGAGACACTTTAATAATCTAATGTGAATAATATTGATGTCTAAGGATGAACGGAAATTCATGATGCCTATTCTGTTATTCAAAAGTAGATGCTGAGACTGTGCATTTCTGTTAGTATAAACATTTATTTGTTGAAAGAACAGTATAATATAGGTCTCCGTTTCTGTTTAAAATATCAGGTGAAGATAGGAAAAGATTAATAAAAACAGATTTGCCACTAATTTATCAGAAAGTGTCATAAACAGGGCTTTGAAAAATAGCAGAAGTTGCTCTGTGGCTCTCAGTACCACATCTCCTAGTAAAATTTCCATTCAATCTTCTGGAGTCTTTTTATTGTTTGGTTGGTTTTTCCCTCCAGAATATATATGGCCTTATCATTTCTGCTGCGCWTCTACATCAGCCCAAACATTTTACCAGTGTAAAAAGCTGTTTGAGTGTCTTTGGATATCTTTTTCTTGCCCTCTTTGGGCTGTTCGTTTTTTAAAGCATGGGCAGAGACCTGTTTTGGAAAAAATGCATGTCCACACATCTTTGTATATTCAAGGCCACATTTGTTTGCAGCAATTTGCTGACATGCTGCATGGTCACATGCTCWTTTCTTCATTTTCAACCTTATTCAATGCATTTCCATAAGAATTAATATCTGGACCATGAACTCTCCTTTATCAAAATATATATTTGTAGGCTGTGATATCTCTGAGTATTCAGATACCTGATTAGGTAACGTGTTTGTATTGGGGCTATTTGTGTAGCTGTTGAGCAGCAAGAGTCACTGAAGCACCATAACAGAGTGCCAAATTTGCTGAAGTCTGAGAACCATTTATGGCTTCAGATAGCGACGCTTTGCTTCCCGYTTGTGTGCAGAGCAGATAAATAAGTTATTGTAGTGTTCTCCATCACCAGTCAAACAGAAATTATTTTGCTATTACATGGCTTTAGCAATAGGATATACGCATCAGGACTGGCTTACTAACCTAAATGAGAACAACGAATGTGAATAGCCCTTGAGTCTGATTCTCCTCTGCTTTTCCTCTAGTCTGTGTACTTAGACCTATGAAAAATGGATATAAAATGGTTCATACCCACTCTGCACATAATATACAAAGTCACATGCATATGACTTTGGGGAAATATGTAACTCTGGAAGCATGTCTGTCTTCACCTGTGTGATTGAATACACACAACAAACGCTGTCTTTGAAGAACTTCAATAATTCTTTTTGCTTAAAAATTTTCCTTAAATCCTTAAAATTTCAAAATAGCTTTTGCTTTCTTCACTAAGGAAAATATTTCCCTTAACTTTTTTTTTTTTTTTGAGCAGGGAAAATCAACAATGTACGAAAAAATACTCAGCAAAGGTGTTTTCTCTTATGCCACGCTCCTTTCAGCTTTTTCCTGTTTCTATTCACTCCACCTCAAAGGAATAATTAGTTGCTAAAAATTGTGTTTCATTTTGGCTGGGAGAAGGCAGAGCGTGTTTTTAATTATGGAAGTGGTATTAAAATAAAMTTTTATAGGAAAAAGTGCACAGGGTAATATATAACATAATTAGAAAAATACTTTTTTCTTTTTTTTTTTTCCAGAAATGGTTGACTGAAAAGTTGTCAGTCAACTCCAATATCAGCTCTATCTTCCCTTGCAAGTGGTCTCTTTCTGTTCTCATTCTCCTATTGGGTGTACTCACTTCTTTGGCTCTCTCTTTCCCTCAAAAAACAGTTTCTTAGTTTTTGCTACTTCACCTTCTRTCTTAATTGTCTCTAAATTTGCGTCCAGAAAAAGTATGAATATTTTTCTTTCGATCAATATGTGTCTGCCAGCATGAAGTCTTGCCTCTAACAGTTTGCTGGTCACATCATTTTTATGCCTCATCCTTCTCTCTCTACTCTGTTTTTACTGCATCTCCTACCATTGTATCCACAGGTACTGAAATTTCAAGGTTTTGGTGAAATGCGAGTCTTGCCTCACGTGTTTACCGCCACCAGGTTTTCAGTCCAAAATCTCCATGCTAATCTGCACTACTTTAAAATCAGTGGCATGCTGATGGCTTTCTTAATGGCTTTAGCTTCATGTTGATTTATTTTCTGAAGTCTGCACTCCTCATCAATAACTTGAGGTTGAAGTTTATAGAAATGTTATAATTTGTGCAAATCTTTTATTAGCAGGGCCCTGGGGAACCTTCAAACCACCCAGCAAACTGTGTGTTTCCTCCTGTAAAATGCAATTGAACTGTAAGTCTTTTCTCTTGTGCTGTCTCATTAACTTCAAAATATTGCTTCAGCCTCTGTATCTGTGTTGGCCAGGTCTCTCTATAAAACRCTATCAAAAGGCATCAGTTTTTCCAATATTTGCTGACATACTGTCAGCATAACTGAGCAAGTTACATTATTCAAACCACAYGGTAAATGCTGCTCAGGTGAAAACAGTAGGCAAAGGGGCAGGCTGTGTTACACCAAAAYGTGAGTGGTAGGGCTCCCTCCCTCAAAGGAAAAATGGCACAAGTTCTTATTATTGCAGGCATATACCTGGCAGACTTTTGTTTCTAAAGTAGCCGTACGCTGATTCTGTGACTAATATCAGGGTTGGTTTGTTTGCTAATAATAGCCATCATTGAATAATAACACCGCTTCAGAGAAAGCAGTACAAATCTGAATATTAGCTTTAAGCTATTTGGACCTGTGATAACTTGAAATTAATGAGCTACTTGCTATTAATGCATTTTGGAGACTGTCTATAAATGCCTTTTGCTTGTTTACTCCCTATATAGAGCTGCATTTTAATTATCATCTTCCATTGTCTTCTGTTGTACTACACAAGTATACTGTTATTTTTATCTTTTTTTTTTCTTCAGTTGAAAGCTGAATAAGCACACTGATAAACCTGTTTATAGCAAGTTCTAGCACACTCACAAGCCAGTTTTAAATATGCTGTGGTGCACAGGAGTAAACAAAGGTTTCAGGCTAAAGTCTGAAGGGGAGATCTAACACAACACCGATATTATGTCCCTTGATATCTACCACAATCCCAAACGCCCAAGTAAGGCATCAAAGCTGTGGTGTCTACAAATGTGATTTACAGAAGTCAGTTCAGGATGGGTGTCGTTGCCCATTTAGCCACCAGGAAATGCTGAAGAGACAGGTCATATTTAAATACCCCTGCTCTCTCGGGGTATTTTTCAGAGTGCTTCTGCAGGCAGGGGCTAAGCCCTGGGCAAGCGGGTGTAGGGCAGTGCTGTAGCAGAAGTTGCAGCTTGAAGACAGCGCTGAGCTGGAGTCAAGGGGTGCACCACGCCGCAGGGGACGCAGGCTGCAGTCCTGCACCTCTCCAGGGTGGTTACGCAGCTGCTGACCGGAGAAACCAGAACTTTTCTGGGAACACGGGATTGAGGAGGGCTCACTGCTCAGGAGGCACCCATGGTGAAGACTTCATCTAAACCAAGGAAACGGAAGCTGGAGCAAGGACTGGTGCCGTGGCTAGGTCAGAGCAACAGCAGACAACAGCGGGGCTGACAGTAAGAGGTGCCACCTCTCACATATGATCTGCCCCTCAACCTGGAGACTCATATGCACAAGGAGATGTTGACGTCTCRGCACAGAGCACCACTGGAGGCAATGGGGCTTCGCACGAGTGCTAAGATGGAGATTCGTGCACCTGATTGGCAGGTCAGGGTCAAATGCGGGTAAATGCACGTGAACACATGAGACAAAGTAATGTTTATGTGAATTTTGGTGTTGGTTTGAACACCAACTGTGAAAGAAGCCATAAAATGAATGAAATAGCATGCTTAAAGAAGTGTTAATACAGCGACTAAGTAGGGTAATAGGAAGCTTGTAGAATTGGCATATGTTCATATTTTGTTTTTATTTTATAGCTAAGCAGAAGCAAGATGTATTATTTCCTCAAAAGTGTGGTTAAAAGTGACTGTAAAAATGGCATTAGACTGCCTAATGTTTATATTTCATTTACTTCCAGGTATAATATTCTTTTCAGTTTATAAATAAAACGACTCTCTGAACTGTCAGCTCAGCAAGCACAAGCTGGCCTCTGAGAACTGGACACCCCCATGTCTGATCTGGCCAGTAATAAAAGTTATGTTGTATATCCCTAACCCCTGCTACGCTACAATTTGCATGCCAGTTTTGGACAAAGGTGTGCATTTAATGAATGACTTGTATATGCAAATTTTGTTTTGTGCAAACAAAGGAGACCATCAACTACACAAACAAACACGTGTATGCAAATCCTCCTCACGCAGCAAAATGCCTTTGGATTTGTCAGCAGTTTGCAGAATACAACAAAGAAGACAATCCTGCCCATTGTTTGCAGCAAATATCTCAGGAAGGCAACGTGATGACTTCCCTCATTTATTACCAGCGCAAGGCTCAGCCTGCCCCTAGCATATAAGGCCGCATCCAGAGAAAACGTACAGGGAGGAGTTTCCAGGAACTAGTTTATTCTCTTCGTTGCCTGATATTCTGCCAGATGACGCATGCAGGGAGGGATTCACGAAAACCTGACAAGTAAGTGAGGCTAATCTCCCCCACTCCCTCCGCAGTCACTCAAGAGGTAGGTAGCCTCCTCCCTGTCCCAAGCGGGCATCAGCATCTTCCCATGAGGGAGCCTGGAGAAAACAGGGCTGGCCCCTGGGGGCTCTGGCAGCAACCTTGCCCCCGGTCCCCGTGGGGTGGGCAAGTCGGCTGGCCGGGAGCCCAGGAGCTGGGGTTTCCCCACCGGACACAGCCAGAGACATCCCTCGAGGCTCCCTCCTGCATCCGCGATCCCCATCCACAAACCAAGAGGAGGCCCCAGGTAACAGCACCTGGTCGGTTTGCGGTGGTCTACAGGACGGACGGAGGCTTCAACATTTGGTCGGGGTTTGCTTTTGAAAACGTATCCATCGCACTTGAAGAAAATACGTTCTCGAAGTTGCTTGAAAGAGTCAAGAGTCATTAAAATATGTAAATGGTAAAATTGTACGTGGATAATAGTTTGATTACCATTTCAGCGACAGATGTTCTAACACAGAACCAGATTTTCAAAGGAGATCCGGGTTAAATTTTCAAGTATTCAGCCCCACATCTGGAGTTGAATTTTCAGATGAGCTCACCTCTCGCTGAGGCACTAAGTGGGCAATTCTCTGTAAAGCCCTCGACATGTAGTTCCCATTGTGGTTTTAGTCAGATCTTTTTTTTTTTTTTTTTATTGCAAAAGAAAAGTTGCAACCAGCTGAACTTGTTTTAAAATCTGGCCCTGGCTGTCAGTGCTGAACACTTCTGGAAATTCAGCTTCTCACTGGTACCTGAGCCCCACAGGCACAGGATGCCCCATGCACCTTCTCCTGAGGGGTTTGCCAGTGACCTTGGTAGAGCAGAATGGATTCCCTTACCCTACTGAAGGCATTCAGCAATGGCCTGCTATATCCCGTGCTGTGCATCAGTCTCTCTAGGATATCAGGGAAAGTCAAAGAAATGGGTAAAACTGTAAAAGCCACACTGAAACCAAAGTCAGGCTTCCAAACATTGGTGCAATTAGTGCACTGGTGCATATTAGGTGCCAGGATCTGATCTCGGTCGCAGCAGTTCCGTACTGGAACTACTATCAAAGTCACGGGAACCTAAGTGTGGCTGGGAACTGGCTTTCTATATACATGTACATATTGTCCAAAATGTGACAGAACCTCCCAGGCAACCTCCATCTGTCTCCTTACAAAGTTTCAAGCTAAAAAAGGAGCCTGTAATGACAGCTAACTTCAGGAAGAGCATCGCCGATTGACTTGCGCACCGTGCAGCATTTGCACTTAGGGCACTTCCATCCTGCTGAAGTTACTACAGAGGGAAAACGGCATTACTTAGCTGAGCTACTGTTGRGCACCTTTGCAAAGAGGACCGTATCACTAAATCGCACAGTGTGAAGCTATGACAGCTTAAACGCATCTAAGAATAAACRTCGTCGCCGTGCTGCTGCATCGGGGAGATGCTGCAAGGAAGGGCACGGAGAYGTCAGGGCGAAGCTCCCGGCAGCCAGAGCCCCCTGCGAGGGCCCAGCACAGCCACCTGCACTGTCAGCTCACACGGTGGAATTGCCACCTATACAAAAAAGAATTTATATGCATTTCTGCTATTAAAAATAGGCATCTTTTATCAATGTATGTAAATTGCTTTAAGAGGGGGAAACGTGTTCAAGTATGATGACTCATTTTCGCATTCATATCTAAGAGTATACGACTAATACCGAAAGTACAGAAGCCGTTCTTGCACATTTGGTTTATTATGTGTTCAGATTCTAGAGTGTACGAAACACTTTCATAATCGCTTACCGTCTGATTTGGGTTTCCTTATTACTGGGAGGCAAAACTTGCCTGCTCCACTCTCTCAGTGCCTTGTCTTGCACCAGTGACCTTGACAGTTCACTCATAATAATGCTAAATTGGTATTCTGGGGACAGGCAATTCYCCTGCCCTTCAGCTGTTGAGGCTTTTTATTATTTTTTTTTTCCATTGTAATTTAAGCATCTCCCAGCAACTCATTTCCTCAAACCTGTGACTTTTTTTTAACTTACATTTATTTCAAAGCGATACGTCAGTAGGAAAAAAAATCTATTTGGCAGGCAGCCCCGCAAAGCTCTCTGTATTTCGTCACCACCAGTCACTACTGGCTGCCTCATTTTGAAAGTGAGGCATGCGTGTTTTCTACAAGAARATCAACAAGCTTTATTACTGCAGGATTATGACCGTCCTTGCTGACCATTTGTGGAAGGTTTGTTAATCTCAAATTTCATYTTAGCATGCAGGATTTTCTATCAAGAAGTTTCATGTTGGAAGGATTTGATTTTGAAAGTCTGCACTCATAACCCTTTACCATGCCATGATAGCAGAAGAAAATGTATTTTATAAATGTTGCCTAGAACTAGTGGCAAGGTACTTGGCAGTGTGGAGAGATGGCTAGAACCTGATGGCTAACATCAGCATAATGTTGATAGATACAGTAAAATGTGACATTATTACAGGTCTTTATGACAAGCTGCTGGAGGAAGCAGTCTGAAATTTGGCTGTCCTAGCTTAAGCTGATTCTTACAGTTGGAGTCAATGACAAGGAAGTAGGAGCTAATTAAGATGTGGGATGGGGGAGAGATTAGAAAAATATTCCAAAAGCTTATAAAGGTAGATAATTAGTGACACAGTGTCTAATTGCCAGAATTATACACGAATATCAATGAGAATCTTTTCCTCTCTTCCTAACTAAATACAAACATTTCTTGTTTTGGTAATAATTACTAGCTGTCTTTTGTCACTCTTATTTTTGCATGTGAACAACTATTTCTATTAAAAGCTAAATCAAAGCAAGAAGATGTATTTATCATTTCCAAGTACAGTGATGTTAATAATCACTGTTACCTGCTGTGAGGCGAGTTTCACGCTCTGCATCTAGCTACTGAGAAAGGTCCGTCCCTGGCATTCACRGACCTCCTATTCTGGTTGAAAGTTTTGCTACATTAATGCATTTCCCAGCGTTGTGACAGGCTGTGATGGAAGCAGGTAAATAAAAAATAAAAAACTTCAAGTAGCTAGAGACAATCCTAAAAGAGACTGTGCATTGATTTCAGATTTTAGCTTTAGTAATCATTAATGTCTTGATGACCATGGAGTGATTTTTTATCTTAACTAGCAGCACTTTTTCCCTACAGTCTTTCCTACCCAGACTCACAGAATTTATTCAACYTTATTTAGCCATCCATTAGGAAGCCCAGACAAATGTTGCTGTTACATTTTATAATTGTTTCTGAAGATTAAACATGCAAAATATCTATAATATATGCTGTTTCTTAAGTAGAAATCTYCATACCTCAGCTAAAACGACTCTGCTGGGAGCCTGACAAGCATCGGTCACTTGCGAATCTACTCAGCAAAGACTCAGGGCAGTTAACAAGTTCCTATGAAATGTGCTGTTTGTCACTAAGGCTGCTGTCAAACTGCATGATGCTTTTCCACTCTGTCCAAGCAGTTTGAGAAAAATTTGATCRTTCTGTGTCAGGCTCATTCAGAGAAAACTCATTTGGATCGACAGTAAACTGAGGCGGCACTGTTTGATCGGAAAGATACTTTCTTCGGAAGACACATTCAGGTGGAGGGAGTTTACCAGATGTCACAGCGTAACCAACTGCTTCCCGTTGGGGTGGTACGTGAGACCACCGGCGGCTCTGGCAGAGTGCAGATGGCGGCTGCGCTGCTGCAGCTGGGGCATCTCCGCCTGGAAGCGCTCAGCACTGACGTGCAGGAGGTCATCCTGTAGGAAATCACGTCTTTGCCAACCTGTGAGAAGACCACAGAGTCACCACATGTACGGTCCTCAGTTATCAGCATCTGCTTGCATTTTCCTCAGATGCTGAGATTATGCTTCACRGAGCTCTGGAAATGAGATTAACCTACTGGGAATGTCAGAACGGGGGAAAAACCTGGGGTCCCGCCGCGACACGTTTCAGTCAGCTTTTGCAACATCAGAAGAGTAAATTTCCACATGTGCCACCACCAAGACATGGGGGTAGCACCRCTTTAGAAACAAGCCCCAGGACGAAGGCAGCGTCCTTGGTTCAGAGAGGAGGGGAGACARCCTGGCACCCATGCCGGGTGTCACACCAAAGGGTCGTTGCCACTGTTGGTGCCATTTTTATTTTATTTCTTTTATCTGAGGCCTACCACCAAGAGGCAAATAGCAGAGGGCAGTCCTGAGCGGTCCTGAGATGGCGAGCACCAAGGTGGGTGGGACCGGAAGCATCCTCTTTCCTGGTCCCGGCTCTGCCGCGAGGTGTTGCACTGCCTGTCTCTCTTCCTCTCCCTTATGTTCACCAGCCATAAAATACGGATAGGGCGTATTTAGCTCTTAGTCATGTTGTAAGCATTATTTTATGAACGTGTTACAGTGCTTTGAAAACTATTCTCTGAATTGCTGTTTTAACGCTGTGCTACAGATCAACGACTTTGATAGACCAGGTTGCCTTGTCATTAAGTCATATGTTTGACCAGCACACCACTTGGCACACAACTTGGAGAGCTGTAAGGTCTCCTCTCGTTCATGCCATCACCAGAGCAAGAGGCTTACCCGAATTTGCTGAATCATCTGCTGGAGCTGCATAATCAATAATGCCTTTGCTCTAGATGCTATTTCCAGTGAAAATAACTGCTTATGAGGCCACACCTCACACTTCTGGTGAGATAAGCGGTTAACCATTGTCTTAACTAAAGATTGACACGAAGCTGATAAAGACACTAAGCTAACTGAGCGGTAACTTCATTAACTCCCAACATGCCAATCAACCGGGGAGTTTTACAAGCTGACCAGAAACTAAGGCCACCTGAAATGCAGTGCAGRCCTCTCCAGCTGTTCCTGAGTGCTTACCGAGTAAATCTCCCACTGTTAACGTGCACACTATGCCAGCTTTAAAGCCTTACACTCGCCTGTTTCAACTAGCTTTGTAAGCATCTGCAACCAAGCCTTCACCATGACTGTACGTAACCCTTCAGGCTCCCCACACACCCGGCCTTCAGAAAAAGCCCCGTCCTCTGGTCCATGCGAACGCACTTTCTTATATCTCACTTCTTGTCTCCTCTTTTCCCTTTTACAGCAAGAAAAACACAGATCGATCACAACATGGATGGAGTACCATGGCGGACGAGACACCGTTATCCCTACCCAGCGGAGTTGTGCAAGTCCTCAAGATTTCTCTTGCTGTTCCCAAAATGAAAACATGGCACTTTTGCTTTTTCTCTCCTCCACCCAGCAGCCTGCGCGCCGTAACACTGGTGGGATGGAGGCACTGCTGCCTGAAGAGCCTGCCAGGGCCTTGACAAAACTCATTTGCTTTCAAGACCCAGCTCCAGCTCTGCTTCTGGGTACCCTACAGCTGTCTTCCAGCCTACCTCCAGTGCCCGCTTTCCCTCAGCAGCTGTCCGCAGAGGTGGTTTTGTCAGCCCTCCCGCTGCCCACCCTGCCCTGCCCTGCCCTGCCCGCCCA
>JASVER010000030.1:1770129-1833552 GCA_030449065.1 Oceanodroma leucorhoa
TCCTCACCCGCCGCCTCGCCAGCTGCCCAACAACAATTCGGCTAAACCTTCGGGACTGGGTGGTTTGCGGTCTTAACGCTGACCCGGATGTAGTTGTCAGGCTTGTTTGCTGTCTTCTGGGAAAACCATGGGCTGAGCGGACGTAACAGCTTCTCTGCCACAAGAGTTGTCTTTTCAGGTCAGGACCGAGGCACGTTGCCAGGATAACATAAAAAAAAAAAAAAAGTGCTACAGGGGAAATCTTTGAAAGTCCTGTTGAACCCCAAGATTCAAGTCTCCCTCCTGCAAAACCTTCGGTCTTYGCTGTGTAATCTGCTGAAGTTTGGAGGATGATGAATAGCAAGTTTCGGTTTCTCAGACTACTCATCCAGAGTTCCACACAGGGCCCCAAACCTACAGTGTACAACTTCTGCTGCTTAAAATACGGCACTTTGTTCCCCCTCTTCCCCCCCCCCCCGCCCTTTCTTCACCCCTTTAAGAGCCTGAGAAAGCACCTTGTACATATTTTAACAGTCTTGGATCTGTAGTAAGTCATGAGTCGCAAAGAGAAAATATTTGATAGCTCCATCCTGTTGAGTAATCAACATCTTGCCCTTGGACTACATCATATTTGCAGCATGCCTCTGCAAAACATCTTCTGCAAAGGGATCCCTGATTCCTTGTACTTGCTATCCGTATATTGCTTTTATCTTTCCTGCAGATGAAATMTGACTGAATCTTTCACACCCCAGGAGATAGGGCAGGATTTTTTGAAGCAAATTGCAAAGTAAGGAGTTCCTTACCAGAGCAATTATGGTTTATTGTTTCAGTCGGTAAATGTTTAAAAAAGCAGATGTCTCTTAAGAACATATCATAAAATGTGACGTGCACACAAACTCTAAATAAATAGAAATAATTGCTTGTACTAGAAAATCCAGTCTGGGGTTGGTTTCAGTTCCTGGTATAGTTGCAAACTTTCTGTCTACCTATGAGCAAACCAATTAATCTTCCCTGTATCTCATTTCCCTTTCAGTGTAATGAGCAGAATACTTCCCCYGTCCAGAGGATGAGTTCTGTAGCTTGATAGAGCCCCAGCATGCTTACCCCCTGCCCCAAGGAGGACTTTAGCAGGACCAAAGTAAATAGCTTGCAGTAATTTCACATATTCCCAGCCCCATGGGCGTAACRTGATTTTAAAAAAGATAAAGGATTTCCAGCCAACTCCTGGTTTGTTACCCATTTACACCAAAGAGCCCAGAAAGGGCTCAAGTTTAAGCGTGACTTGGTTAGCAGCATTTTCTTCAGAGTCAGGTACCTCACTGTCTTTTAACACCATCACTGTCCAGAGGAGCAAAGGAGAACCTCAAAAGCCAGGGTTTACATGAGGGCCACAGACCGCAGCTGCTCCCATAGCTCTTGAAACAGGAGCAGATTTGTGCTTCGGTGATTTTTTCATTCTTGCTCTACCAGTTAATACTGGTAATCATGCAGCACTGACAGAAGCAGAGCTTGTTTGCCACCCATTGTTATTACATCTAACCATCCTCCCATAATCAAAGTGCAGGGCCTCCTTCCCCCATTTCCCCACCCACTTCTAGGAAGCATCTGAAAATCTTTGTGTCTCTACGGGGAGACACAATAAAGCCTCATGCTTGTGTTTTTCTGCAGACTTTTTCCTGCTGTGCTGGTGATCTTGTCATCTGTATAGAAAAAAAGACTCATTTTCAAGGAGAATGAAAAATGGATCTCTGCAATTATGAGGGACTCACCTCTCTGTGCTTCACTGGTACCTCCACTATCATGACAGTGGCTACCTAGCAACCATGCCTTTCGACTCAAACCAACTTTATTTATATATATTTGTATTTCTACTGGCGTGGAGGAAAGGTGGCCATAAAAATATTAATTTACTTGGACACGGTAAGCTAAAGCATCTTCTTTCGGAGAATTTAAAACAGTATTTCATCAGCAGCTTGAAGAAACACCAGTGTCTGGTTTGTTGGCATGGCAGGCATACCTGTTTAAGCTTACTATTTAGGCATGCTTCTTCCCAGGTTAAAGTGTGCAAAAAGTAGTTACTGTAAAAAGTAAAAAAAAAAAACACAAAAAAACTCAAAAACAAACTCCTGAAAAGCAAGACCTTATGGTTTTACAGGAGCAAGTCCTCTTCCTAATAATACACAGTAGCAATTAACCCCCACCAGTGGGTGGTTTCTGGGCTTACCTTAACATAAGAATTACTTAAGCTTTAAATTTATGTACTTAATGCCAGTTACTTTTTGCCCAGAAGACAGGGTGGAGTTAAGTGTGCTTAAGATTTCTAGACAGAGGCAATCTAAGGCAATAAATAAGTTATTTTGCCTCCCTCCTGTCTGAAGGCAGAACTAGGTTAACCTTATAAAGCTATGTAATTGTTCTGGTTGTTTGTATTTTAGATCACTGCCCTCCCTTTCAGGCCTCCCTCCTCCCTCCCCATCATCTAGGAAAAACAAAATTAAGCAGAAGCTGTAAATCACTGTATGGAGCTTACCTAACTCATCCCTTTTGCAGCCGACAAGAAGCAAAACCTAGTAAATATAGTTCCTGCCCATTTTCACATGGCAACAGTGTTGTCAATTCATGGGACAAGATACCCTTCCAAAAACGTTTAAATACAACTCTGAATTCCTCCCTATCACCCTTCTGCTCTGAGCTGAAGCCTTGTCACAGCGCTCCTCTCCCTGGATTTGTTCCAGCCYTCAGACTGGTGTAGTACTTTTTATCCATTTCAGTGTTTCTTGTTCAGTATTATCCCATTAACTTTGAGTTTTTCAGAATATTTATTGATTAACCTTCACAAAACTTCCGTGAAGTAGCAAACTGTCYAATTTAACACGCAAGGAACAAGGCACTGTATTTAGTGTTATAGTCTACTGGGTAAATTTCCTGATTCTGCCGGAACTGGGTACTGAATAAAAGGACTTTGTACAAAGAGACAGTATTCRGCCAACTGCTAGAAAGACTGAAACAGAAACAGACGGTAGGAAGGAGGGGAAAATTGTTTCCATAAAAGTAGACATGGTAATAAACAGATGTACAAATAAACTAGAGCAATTATATAGAGTATTGCAGAGTAAAATGAAGAGCCAGTATTTCTGAATATCAGGCTACCCATCCCGGCTGTTSGAGGTGTGAGTTCAACTTCAGGCTCCTACAGGAGCCTAAAGGTCCTGTAACAGGTTCACAGTTAACAAATAAATACAAAAAGAAGGGACTAAGTGAAATGTAGCCCCACATTAAGTGCTTGGGCCCTTGACATTCTCCAAGTAAGATTCAAAACAGATGTCACTTTGGGTAGTGACAGAAAAGAAGCTGAGATGTGAGAGGAGGGCCACTCTTTCCCAAGGTCTCAGTCATCTCAGGTGAGGCTTTAACGAGTCACTTCTATTCACCTGAAATCCACAGACCGGTGGACATGTGAACTCTGATACCCACAGGCAACTTTTTTCTACATTTCACATTGTTTGAAGGACTATACACAATTTTAAAGTCATGAATTAGATCTCAGGTCTTCACCACTAATGCCTCAGTCATGCAGTATCGATTCCTGTCTGCCTTTGTGCTACCCAGCTGGACTACACTGGAAATCATAGTTTTACAAGAGGGGATGTGCCAGTTTGTCACCCAAAATCTCCTGTGGTCCTGCCAGCTTGAGACAGACCTGAAGCTTGGACTCCTGCTGAAAGGAGCTGAACCCATAGGTGTCACTAGCTGGGTGGCTGTTTAAGGAGGATAGACAGAGCACCAGCAGCAATTTAAAGCACAGCAGCTACAGCTGGTTTCTTTGTGACGTGCCCATCCCTTCAGCATTTGAGACACTCCCTGAGAAAGTGTCAAATTCCAGGTGAACATTGAAAAAAAAACATTTTTTTTGACAGAAGGATTCACAATCCACTTATATCCTGCTGTAGGCACTCAGCTGTTGGTCCAGACATATCTCTGACAGCTGATCTTATTGAGCCAAACATGTCACTGCTTCAAGCCTGCAAAAGCCCATGAAGTTGCATCACAAACTATGGCTCCATTTCTTTAACAGGTTCTGCAAAGGAGAGCAATGCCTTGCCTTTGCCACCCTTAATGCTTTCATTAGATCTGATATTACATGTCAGATGGAAAAAGGCAAAGAGTCTCTGAGGCAAAGAGCAGGTTCAAGTTTAACATGGGTTGTATTCAAGGTCTGTAAAATGGGGATAATGCCACTTGCCCTAACTCACAGGAGAGCTAAAGTTTGCAAAGCGTTCTGCAGATGTCAGAAGAATTATAATGATCATTAATTAGAAAATGATCATTTAACTTAGTCTTTGATTCTAGGCAGATTTCATCCTCTACCCTTTCTATTACAACTGATGAATTGCAATTTCATTTATCTTAATTGTCTGCAGTTTTGAAGTAATGGGAAAAGTTCACAGCTAAGGCTTTGAGGTGTCTTCCTGTTATCAAGAGTTCCTATTAAATACATTAAATCGATTTAAGCCTATTAGTTTATCAAAAGACCATAATCCTATTCTTTAGCTTTCAAGGGAAAGCAGCAACTATCTCAGTTAATTACTGTTTCCTTGCTGGTAGCCCAGAGCAAGCAAATGTTCCATGGTCCAAAGTAATTGGTAATGACTGGGAACAAACGTGTACGTATTGGTCCTGCTAACTAATAAGGTTAATTAGAAAAACTGGAAAAAGTGTGGACTGTAAAATAACTGAATTTTCTTCACGAAAGAACATGAATCTTCCAGCTTACAGAAAACGTATACATGTTTTACTTGGTTCTTATATAAAAAACAGGCTATGAAAGATCCCTAAATGACATAGACATGTAACCTATGAGTCGACAGATAAATGCATCAAATGCAGACAAAACCAGTTTTGGCAAGACGTCGGCCGTTTTCAGTACACAAGTGGAATGCAAAGTGTACGAGCACCCCTGTACAGGGACCGAAGAGGTTCAGCTGCCCACAGATCCCACTTGCCCTCACCATAGGCAGCTCTAGGGCCCTTCTTCTGAAGATCTTCTGTGTCATTTCAAGGACAGCTTGCCTGCGTCCCACCAGGTACCCTACAGTGGGAGGGGAGAGGGCGAAATTGTGCTGGCCATGCTGCCCCAGAGGCATATTTAGCTACGGGGGAGAAAGGAGCTGGTGTTTGCTCCCTGATACACCTCGCCCCAGGTGGATAGAGGAAATGCATCCCAGGGTGGGAGAGATGAACAGGACCGAAGGAACGGGAACGGGTGGACAAAGCAAGTTGGGTGCAGGGAGAGGCTGGTGGCATGAGGGAGAACCATGCATTTCGCCTCACAGGGGTTTGAATCCAAGCAGGAGARCGGAATGAAGCAGAAAGCTTTTTGAAGTATATTTCAATAAATTTGCCCAGATTCTTAAGAGATTTCTAATAAAACAGTCCTGTCAACTTCAGTGAATCTTTGATTTATACTAACTGGGGATTTATCCTTCTGCTGAGGTATTTCTAAAGTACCTATAATTTTGTTATACTAGCGAGTCAGAGTTATTCTGATATATGTATTACTGGTTATTATGGACTGTCATCAACCCTTCAGTCAGCTGGCCATGATTCATGAAAGAAAATCACTCCTAATTAAACATTCATCTAATTATTCTTGCCAGAAACAAATGAAATATGCAACCAATATGTTCCATAACAGCTTCAGAAGAGTACCACTAGGATTTGTGAAGCCAGATGATTGAATGCACAGGGAAGCTTTTCAGCACATGTTACATGAGAGAAGGATCCATCCTTACCTTTTAACTGTCTTCCGAACATTTCAAGCAGTATTTAATGTCAGACTAGATTTTGGAGCAAAGCACATTAATGACTACAGTAATTGCTCTTTGGGAGAACAGATTTGAGTGACAACACTTTCTCTAACCTCCAGGGTCTTACTTTCCTATGAACAGCTTAACATTTAAACAAACTGATTTCTGAATATTTTACAAAAAAAAAAAAAAAAATCCCTGCAGAGGCTCACGTAACTATTTTTCTGTATGTAATTAAAAAGAAAAGATCTAGCATAACATTTTTCTTTGGTGTGTCACTGTATTGCCAGTCTGTTTCATGTATGCATACGCATCTAAGTAGTAGGATGTTGACCCCTACAGAATGACTTCAGAATGCCTAGAGCTTATCGTTCCCCCTGTGTCTGGGAGTATAAATCTAATTACTGAGTGCCTGGAATAGTTTTGTGATTCCTGCAAATTTCTTTCTTGCCCTAACTTATCTCCACTTACAAGGTCTTGAATATGCAGTAGCTAAAGATTTTCTTCCCAATGCATGGACATATGTGATGCAAATTGCCTATATGCATTTGACTGAAATCAGTTGAACTTCCCTTGTATTAAAAACTAGTCTAACTGAAGGGAGAAACAGAAATGAGGTTTAGCAATATTTGCCTCATCAAAAGGGCAAATGTATAAGGTGAGTGCACATTTCCACTCCAAATTCACCCCACAGGTCTGACCTTTGTTTTTTCATACTGCATCATCCAGTAACCATTAACAGATGGGTTGCCAAAAGAWGTATTGTGCCTTCATAAAAACTACAGCAATGCCATGAAATTCTCAATATTTGTTCACAATTGTAATAAAATAATTTCTGTTAARAAACCCTCTCCTCCTCAAGCTGAGGAAAATGTAACATGAATTATAGGAAAATAAGTAGCAATTTGTGGGGTTTATGCTGTTCAAATATGTGGCAACAGCCTGGAGATTCAGCAGGTTGCTTCTGATATCATCACATCTGCAGGTTATCAGGTTCTGGAGTGCTACTTCTCTGTAATTCTTCATTAAAAGACCTAAAATGAATGTTTCAGAAGGATTTTGCAGAGCGGTTGGAGTTTGGGTTTGTTTCTCAATCCTGCCAGCTTTTATGTGCAGGAATTTTAGAACCACACTGGTTGAAGCAGGTAGGTGCTGATATCCCKTTGAAATCAAGACTTACAGATGTTTCTTATGAAATTGGTGGGAAGTAGACATCTCAGAAACTTCAAAAATCTAGCCTCTATGCTCTCTAGAATAACCTCGAATTGGAAGCAAGCAGTGCAATTCCTGATATGGCTTGGGAGTTCAATGTAAATTGATTATATCTTGGAGATTTCTTGAGACCAGCTTGGCTTTTCATAGACATCTTAGTGTTCCAAGGACTTCTTTCAGTAAAAACAAAATATTCCAGTTTTTCACTGGAAGTTATATTTTGAACTCATAGAACTGATTATTTAATCATATTTTGATTCCAAACACAATTTGTTCCATATTTGCCAGAAAGAGGTCATTCAGCAAGACAAGTGATCATTATAGAGAACAATTATTGAAGTCAAGATGTTGAATAGGTATGGATGCTGCTGTTGTTTTATACATGGTAAATATCCGTTCTCTGGGGTTCACGACAATTGTGTTAAGTTCTGGGGCTGAAACACTCCCCTCTCCAAAAGCCATGTGTGCATCACCTGAATGAAGCTGGCAGTCGCAGTGCAGCCAGCACATTATTAATATACTTTTATGCTATAGGAATGTATTGCGACTCCTGAATGCCACCGTCATAGTTCCATTTTCTCATTCTGAAAATACAGTCAATTTAGCTTTGTTTTTCAGCTACCATGACCAGAGATTACCATTGATCTTAATCCACAAATCATGTCTGCCTTACCACATTGACCAGATTAGTCACCAAACAGTCAGATCCATAGTCATCCTTCTCTCTTGGTTTCCGTATTATCATTTTATTAGCTGCAAGTTCCTGCAAAACCACACAGACTTCCTTTCCAAATCTGACTACCGCTGCTCCCATAAGATGGAGGAGTATTTTAGCAAGCTGTGACCACAGGAGAATCGCAATTAAGAAATTGCCGCTCTGGCTGCATCCTTCTGTGATTGCCAGCAGGCACCGGCGAAGCACTACGGCATCTCACACAGCACCCAAAAGTGTGAAAAGCAGAGGAAGCATCAAGGCAGCAAACCAGCAGCAGACGGGTGTACCGGGAGGCTGGAGGTGCCGGGTCCCGGGGAAGGCTGCTCTGCACAATCCCTCACGCAGCCAAAGCACCCGATTTGCTTCTCCTGCTGCCTCCTGCAGCTCCCAGCAGCGCGAAGCGCGTTTTCCCACGGGAGATTTCTGCTCTCACTTGCGCTGCAACACGTTGGCACTGAACTGGTGGSTCTCCCCTCAGGCAGCGCGGGCAGCGCGCTCTCCCCCCCGTTGCACCGCTGGCAGCGATGCCCGCCGTCCGCATCAGCCCTCCTCTCGCCACCCTCTAGCTCAGCATCATGGGACCAGCCCTGGCTTCAGACCCCGGGGGCAACAGGGCTACCTCCATGGGTGCTGAGGCTCGTGAGATGCACAAATTTAAAGCCATGCCCTGTGCTTAGTGTGTCCAACTAGCTAGCTCTAGACAGGTCTCTGCTTAGCTGTGAGGGGTTTTTTAACAAGCGCTTTTGACATGCCTGTGTGCTGTTCGAAGGACCCAAGCGCTTAACTTTAGATTTTTGCTTCTATTCTGGGGACCAGTTGGCTAAATATTCACTTTGCAGCATCTAAACATATGGGCATCTACATTCTTTATCACATGTAGCTGAGAGTCCACTGAGCAATAAGGACACTTATTTGTGCTAACTGTTCATTTTACATTGTTTTTAATACTGCAAAATAAGGATTTAAATTTGTTTGCATACAGAAAGCAAATTATTTTTATGTTGTGCTGCCAGAGTAAAATTTTGCTGCATGCAGATTTCCTCTTCTTTTCTAAGAAGCCATCTAAAAATAAATGCTGTACACCTGCCTCGTCTCTGTATACCATCCAGTAACTCTAAAACTAAACACGTACGTAGCACTGTGCTAAAAGCCTCAGAGAAGCCTAGAGAGGGAATTTCACGTGCACTGYCTTTGCCAACAGTCTTATTTGCCTCCCACATCAGAGAGCTTAGACTGTCCTAGCCCAAGCTTCCCCAAAAAAACACCTCTGATATAACATGCTTTAACTTTTGGTCAGCCCTGAAGTGGTCAGGCAGTTGCACTAGATGATCATTGTAGGTCCCTTCCAACTGAAATATTCTATTCTATTCTATTCTATTCTATTCTATTCTGTTCTGTTCTGTTCTGTTCTGTTCTATTCTATTCTATTCTATTCTATTCTATTCTATTCTATTCTAAAGAAACCAAAAATCCATTTCCTTGCTCTTTCCTTTATGGAGGTTTGCGTAATTTTTCTGTTCACTTTACTTCAGCCTGGGTTCCCGCGGCTGTGCACCAGCAGATGTGGCAGTGCAAGGTCAATCACGACACGAACCAAGGCCAGAAGCACATTCCAGCRCTGGGAAGGTCCCACACCTCACACCACAGCTCCTGCTGGCAACAGGGAGTCACAAGCCAAAACGCTGCTGGCGCGCCGGCTTGTACGACAGACTCATTCTCCGAGAGCATATGAATTGGCAAATTGCRGTTTCTGATTCAGATTGGGCCTCAACAAGTCTTGGGCTGTCGGATACACCTCAATTTCAGGGATTTACGTCATCCAGATTTCTGTTTCACAGTAGTTATTTCTGTCTTCTGAAAGAAATGCTCTTGTTTTCACATTCTGGAAAACACTGTGAATGTTGTTATGCTGCTACAGCAATGCACCACTGGCTAATAGCTATTTTGGAAATTCATGTCAGGTCTATTCAACCATTTTTATTCTTCTCTTGTCCATTAAATCAGACCGGCATCCTGGGCCACAGTCGCTCTCCCGTGGATTTCTGGCCCATGCTAGTTAATGCAATGCCCCCAAAATKTCATGGTAACCCCATCTTCTTCAAAGTTATATAGATGATCTGTTCATAAATCAAGCACATATAACTGGCTACAATGACATCTGTAAATCTAACACAAATTAAACGTATTTGGGACCATAGCCAGGACCAATGAATACCAATGAAWGTTGCACTCTTTGCCATCACTGAAAGATTTCAAGAAATAATGTGGAGAGAGCCGTACTTCTTGACTTGAAGTTCCTTATTGCTTACTGCTTGGGGTACTGTTTAGAGATGGCAGGTACATGTTTGAATGCCTGGGGACGGAGAATGGGTTAAATTGTGGTTTTCCATTTGCTGGCCCTGGGCAGAGGCCCATACRCATATTATATGAAAGTTGTAAGGTGGCCTTTTCCTCCTCCAGTGGTCCTCACAAGCAAGGAGCAGCTCCTGTTGGATATCACAGGGACGGATGCTCATGGCATGCATACCCAGCATCTGGGCTTCTGCAGTTGGGAGACCATCGCTAAGGCACGATCCAAGGAGTACTGAAGTCAGCTGGCCAAATCAGAGCCTAAACTAAACTGCGGACCAACCAGTCTGATCTGACCCAGCTGTGTCCCACTGCTTTTGAAAATGTGGAGATTAAAAGGCAAAAAAATTTTAATCTGAGAAAGGTTTTCCTACTGCATTGGATARCCAAACAAAGCACATTACTAACATAAAAAGCATTTTCAGGGAAAAGTYGCACTGTGGCATGAATTAAAATTTTTTTTCACTTATACCTGTTACATTRAAATGACAACTGTCAATCCTTGCACTTTAGGGCATAAAATAAGGTCAGAAAAAAATTCCCTGAGGATGAAAGGTTTGCAAAGTTGTGTCAAAAAAGGCACTGTAGAGTAATTTTACCTTCTGCTGGAATACCTATGAATCTCAACGGAGAAAAGTGATTGGTGTGTCAGTCACTGGTGTGTGGCATTAAGATTCGTACAGAAATAATCACTGCAGAATCACTGAGAGACGTGATAGGTGCACACTGTCTTCACCTATGAAAACAAAAACATTGTGGGTAGGCTATAGTATAAAACATGTAATTGCTATCAAATGAGCATAAAAAGGTTTATCTTTGATGATTATTACCATTTTTAGATGACATGTTTGGGGACAAAGAAATTATTCTTGTCATGAATTGCACTATTTTGGTTCCTGGGTCAAGAGCTCTGGAGGCACCAATAATAGACAAACTAAGGATTTCTTTCTTTGTCCCAAAATGTGCCAGCCAAATAATTTTAGGAAAACCCACCAACCTGAATGGCTGCAATAATTTGTGAAAAATAAGAATGGATGTGATAGATCCCGACATGCAGTAAGTCACCAGAACAGTGGGGAAGAATATAGCAGAATGCCCCATAAGCCGTGTAGATACGGTCACCAGTGACTCGGTGCAGCTATGAGCTTCCAAAGCAGTTAGAGAGTTGTGCCCACAAGGAAAATAAATCAGTAATGTAGTAAACATTTCAGAATGTGTTTGGACTGGAGTCTACAGTATGTCAACATGCAACAATTTAATTAGCCTTCATTCTGCACTAAATACCTCAGAGCCCGATCCTGCAGTTGGGCAAAATGCCCGTGAAAGCCAAGAGGAAAGCACAGAGTCCTTTAGKGTAAGGAGGGAAATACAGTTTGCTTTTTTAACAGATCTACAGATATCTCAGCCAAGCTTGGAATAATGCAGGGAAGTTGTTTCCTTCTTCCTACAAATTTGTCTTTCAGTGGAATCACACACCTCCTAATTTGAAATGGCCACTTCTAATGGAACTACGGGGTTACATCTGAGTGACAATCTTTTGATTCTGGAATTAAAGAAGCAGAGGAAGTCTGCTTCGGGCCAGACGCAGCAACTTTAAATCCCTTCCTCTCTTCCTTCGGAATGTCTTATGCTGTTGTACAGAGAGGGTGAGATTAAGCTTTTTCAAACTACCRTCATAGACGTATCAACGTAGGGCTGGCCGCTTTGAAAACGGTGTAGGTTTATAGCAGGTGAGGATGCAGCCTGCAGTTTGTGCTTGTGTGCGTGCTGAAGAGAAACACACACGCGCAAGCACAGATTTCTACTTTTCTCCATTTGCTTATTTTTAGCAGTTTCTCGGTTCAGCCACTGTTTAAAGTGTAAGCTCTTTCAAAGCCCTCTTTAAAAGTCCTACCCTTTTTGAGAGGCATTTGAGAGTTTTGAAAATAACCTTTAAAATGTCCATGTCCCATAAAAAAGATTTGACCACTTCTCAGTTAACATATAGTCAATCATCTAATAAGATTTAATCCACCTAGGAGACCAACTAATAAATTGTTCAGGGGGCAGCTTTTATAAATCAGGAACATATTTAGATGCATAGTAGTAATGGTGGTTTAGTAGTAGTAGTAAATGGTTTTTGACCCATTTCCAATTTATTAGAGCCTTTCTCAACTCAATGTAGATCCCACTCTTAGAGTTAAAAACTGAATTAGAAAATAAAATCTAACGTAACACCTTTTTGATGACATAGGAAATGAGAGTGGTATTTCATCATCTATTGTTCAACATTTAAAAGTACTATTAATTTGAAAAATTGAGAAAAAAATCTGTAGGACATAGTAACTCCTATATTTAAGATGAAAGAATAACCGTAGATTCCTTGAACTGATTAATCTCCCTTCCTTTCTCATGAAGAAGTCTTCCATATGAAAACAAAATTGCATATTTCTTACAGCATGAATTGTCTTTACCTAACTAAATAGAAGACTCTTCCAAGAGTGGCAAGGAAAATGTATTTATCCTTAGGCAGAACATAAGTACACATGGTTATGAAGGTCAGCCTGGTTTCTAATCTGAGTGAAATACATGTACCATATTTAGCAGATGCATGTACAAGTATGCCCATACAAGAAGAGAGAGTGAGAAAAGCAATTATAATTGCTATTCCCCAAATATATCATGAATTCTCAGATTTTCATATTATGCTTTTACATTCCAAGAACAAACCTTCACAGGTTGGGGGGGGGGGGAGGGAGATAAGAGAAGTTTCAGCTTCTGGTAGGACTTTTTGCTTGGTTAAATTTTTTAAAAAATTTAAAACATCTTTAGTGAACTGCAACCCTTTTGCGATCTTTCCAAAAATTATATTAATCCCAAAAGCAAATTTTATTCTAGGCAAAATTGGATGGCAAAATTCTGCTCTCAGTGCAACACTTTAGATGCCCATGAGTTGCATGAATCTGTCACTGGAAGTTGAATTTGATGCCAAATATCTGTATTTTCAGCGTCTATTGACAGGCCTACAAATAACATATCTAACTAGTCTGCTACAGAGAGAATAGTCTGATCTTTCTACCTTAAGGAGCTTTTGTATCTAAATAGCATTAAGGAAGACAATTTGGCATAAGGATATTAGATTGGTTTGTATATACATACAAAGGAAACACCATTGATTTCCTCTTTGACCACTATTCAAATGAAATCAAAGGAAATCCGTAGTCCTCAGGTTTTTTTAGGCTTAACATCTATTTTATAGACAAGTTAGGTCCTTTACCATGTACACCACCATTACTGCAACGTACATGGCATGTGCCTTTCCTTGCTTCTTTTGCTTTGTGCTTTTAGGACATATGATAAAGACAATTAGAAAAATAATTGTCTTTTACACATCTTGAAAGGGTGAAAAAGTTAAGAAATTTTATGCAGGTACTAGAATGGCACAGCTGTCAAGGTCTGATCTCTCTTCCCTTTTTTAATTCTATTGTAGCACAGGAAGAGTACAAAAATTCAATAGGAAAGAATTAAAGTAAAATCATTACATTTCTTATAGCAAATCATGATCAATTGTGTGGTGTCACTGAAGAGCATGAAGTGCAGTAAAGTCTAAAAGCTGTAAGTGCCCCATTATTCATTTTTACTGAAAATCTAAGAGGGCTTCTTGTAAACTCAAAATTTGTCATATGGCCCTTAAAGTAGGCCTCTCAAGATTTCAAGCAGTAGTTTCACTACTGACCTTCAGAACCATGAGTTATTTCTGTGTTTATGGGATCCACAGCATTTATAGATACCTAAAGTGCTGTGTTGAGAAGCAAAAATACAAAGTGAAAACTGGATCTCTTTGGCTACTAACACAAAACTAAAACCACTGTTCAAAATATAAACATATGGAGATTGAGAAAAGAATTACTTCCCTCTTCCCTTTAAAGCCCTTCAGTGTTCTTGTGTCTTCACTTCTAGCCTTTGCAAGGATTATACTTCTAAACGAAAAAAGCTCAATCTAATAACTGAAAGGAATTTCTTCCAAATCTGGGATATCCACAATACCTTTCAGTTTATTGTTCTCTGAAGTGAAAGATGCAAACGAAAAATAAAACAGCGGACTTCAAAGTTACTGAATGCTGATTGCTTGGGAAGACATTGACCTGCATTAACACTTCCCATATTCCTCGATAGACCAATTGGTCTAGTTTGAATTTTAAATTTGCTCACACAAAATGAAATATTGCACAGGTGGAGAGATCAGTAAAAGTGTTGGTGTTCCAGACCCAGTTTATGGGGTAGGTAACATCTCCGAACAGCTTCTCACCACCTGATAGTTTTCCTTACTTTACTCCTTGTGCAAGTGCATCTGCATGCACCATTTCAATAATTTTTCAGGATCTTTTTGTAATTCTTTGATCTTGTATAACCAGCTACCACCTCATCCCACTTCATCTCAATATTTAGGATATTCGGATCAAATCTGTCTCGAGACCTCTGTTTCACAGTAGAAGACATCACTGACAGAAACTCCTACTGCCTCACGTTGGCCGCGTGCCTCCGTACCAGGGGAGACCATTTCTTTCTGATCACAAGGCATGCCTTCGGGGTTACTGTGCCTGCCGTAGCCAGGGACCGCTTGACACGTGCCGCGAGCTGCCAGCACCCAGCCAGGCATTACGCTACACACCGGCACACGTTTAGCTTCTGACCACAGGCAGACGAAGCCATCTGGCTTGGTTCATTATTGCTCGTAATGATGATGATGGACCTCAAGCATTAGGTCCTGGCTATGCTTAACTCTGACTTTTTTTTTTTTTTTTCATCTCCATTCTGTAATAGGTAATTAAGAGCTGAAATTGCACCAAGTACATGACAAAATGCCTACGGAGAGCTACGCTTCTTACGAAGGAAACTTACAGCCTCAGTACCAAGCAGCAGCAGCAGCCTGCGCCCATCCTGTATTCCACAATCTGTAATTTCAGCTACATATCTATTTATTCCAATGCTGCAGCATTCCATTTCTGAATGAGTTCCCACATCATGGTGACACATGCCTAGCATTATTGCATTTTAGACAGCCATCTGTACTGATATATTCAGCCAATAATTTGCCACCAGGAAATTGGTTCCTGGGAATATATTTTTTATACAGAGTGCATGCATGCCTGTCTCTAATTTCTAAAATCCATATATCCTTGACATATCTTGTAGGAAGTGGAAATCCTATTTCATCCCGAACTGGCCATAATGCTTGGTATTAATTAACAGGCAAGAAAATTTATGCCATAGTTCATCAGCAAAACCTTAGCACTAACGTAACAATCCCTGAAAGAATAAGTAGTATCATGGAGACGCCAGTTATCTAAATATGGCAAATGGCAGGGAAGAATGAAATAGGTCTAATGGGACACAGATCCTCTAAGTGATGAAAGATACAGGCTAAAAATGTACTTCAGTGCAGATAAATAAAGAATAATGATTTTAAGAGAAATAATCCAAACGTGGGTTGTAGCATTTAGTGGAGTGATCTTACAGTACCCTGAAAAAGAAAAGAGCCAGGTACTTATTAACAAATAATCCTTCAGTATGTTATCAGACYGGCTTGTAATACCCATATGTAGTGCAAAATGGCCACCTAACTTCAGATCATTAAGTCCATTTCCTGTGACACTAGAACMTAGTCCACCAGATGGGAGACACATGAAATATTAAAAAGATACTAAACATGTACTTTAACTTTGGGCAGAAAGCCAAGGGTAGTAGAAGCATGGGCAGTCAGCTCACAAGGGGGGCTGAGGAGGTAAGAGTTCCTCAGCTGAAAAGCGTGGTCCCAATTATATGCAACGCAATTTTTATATCTGCTAATGTAGGCTTTTTTTTTCCTTTCTTTCTTTCCTTTTTTTTTTGCCTAGGGACGGGTGGAAGAGGGAGAAAGAATTAAAAAGGGAAAACCTTAAAGGATAGTTCAACATGCTAAAAGAGAAAGAGAAATTCTATTACTTTAAGCTAAGAGAGACGGACTTATGGAAATAAAGATTTTTTTTTTAATTATCAGAGATTTTCCTCTCCTTGCACAGACACTAGGCTGCTAATCAAGGGCTTTCACAGCAGTTAATTCCACTTCTAGTAGGATTAGCTTTAATATTTAAATAAATAATCTCCATGGCTTTGCAGTTTTTGGGCGACAGGAGTTTGGGGAGGAGAAAAATGGTAATAATGGGAAAAATAGAAGCCTCTGTCCTCCACCAGATGTGGAAGCTAAGCAGTAAAATTGGGACAACACCTCAAAGGTCCTCCAGAGCCCTGGAGGAAATTGCAGAGGAACTGAAGTCAACCGGTTGCAATAAATGTAAGTTCAGTTCGTTCTCGGAGGAGAGAAGACATTCATAAGTATCTCTAGTCTACTAAGTCTTTCCAGAGAGAAAACTTGTTCATAGTGAAGAAGCAGTCTCCAAAGTATTTATGAACCTGTACATAAATATTGTTTTGACTTACACAAAATCGTCTTTGGTGTGGATTTTTTTTTTTGGCAAATTTACACAGTACTACAAAAATGCTACATTTTGTAATAGAAGTCAGCCAGGTTTTGTATTTGTTTATTTATTTTATTTTATTTACTGTCAATTTAAATATTTTTATGAAAAATTCACTTAAAGATTATTTGGGTTTTCTTTCCTTCCTGTATAGAATAACTTTTCATTTCTGTATATTTTGAACTTCTACAGACCATCATAACAATGATGTTATCAGTACATCATGGTCAGAAGTAGAAGTATTGCTGCACTGTTGCCTTTTATAGTATACCGATATTTTATGTAATATCCTTTTTCAAACTCATGAGAAGGATTTTTAAACCAGTTTGGAATTAGAAAGGATAACCCATTTCCTTGATTAATGGCAGCTTACATATAACAACAGGCTTTGAGAAGGAAATAATTTATGGTAGCAATTTAAAGGGATGGCAAGATTTTGCAATAGGAATCACATCTTAGAGACATTTTTTAGAACAACTCTGTTAAACTAAAATAAACCATAAGCTATTGCAAGCAGGCAACAAAAGAAGCTAGGTCAAGAGAAGCGACCAAGGCATATACTGGCTCAGGGSTCATCCGTCATTAACTGTAAGATCGCGGTTTTGTGAACACTTTCAGCTGGCACCCGCGCRAGCTTCGGTGCAGCCCTGCGCTGCCCGGAGGGAGGGAGTCGTTGCAGATCAGCCACCCCCAAGCCCACTCCTCACGGTGATGGGCACGGGGGACAGGCAATTGCGGTGAGGGGTACAGGTGAGGGCAGAGGCAGTCCTCCTTCTTCCACCAGCTTTGCCAGGTTTCGCCCCGTTTGCAGAGCTGAAGAGCTGCGACCTAATATGCGTTCTTAGGACAAAGGGTAAGATTTTCAATTTTTGGCTGTCTGCTTCAAACAAAACCAAGAAAATAAGGAGTGCTCTAAGCTTCTTAGCTCTCCAGGGCTGCAGATCCTGGGAGAATCATCCTAGAGGGAAAAATTCTCATTTTTACTGAAGTCCCCCCTTTACTGTGGGTAAGGAGCCACAGAGCTGATGTCAGCTACATTTAGATTGGCTCTAAGGCCTTTTGGCATTACTAGAATGAAGAAAAAAAACAGACGCCCATGAGCTGACTTCTAGGTTGAAATTTGTTGCATATGTTCAAAAAATACAAGCGACATTTGCTCCCATGTATTGCAGGCAGCAGTAACAGGAATTTGACATGTCAGATAGAGTACATGCCACTTAATCTATCCAGCTTGAGATCTGGAACACAGTGTGTTACAAAGACCTGGGAAAAAAAAAAAGAAACATTAAATATATGTGAAATGCTATGGAAAAAAAGTGTAAATTCTGTTTTTCAGCCCCCAGCTTCACGATTCTTCCTTTCTGATGTAAATAGCTTCCAACAGAAAGATTTGGGAGTGCAAATTTGTATGAAATGTTGGCAATTCAAAAAATAAAATGTTGAGAGGAATGACATAGTTTGTTTCCTTCAAAATCTCTAAAGTTCTTACTTTTTTATGAAGCATCAGGAGATATTTCATAACAGGTCAGAATTAAACATCCCTGAAATGTTATATATTAGCTTCCTCTTCAGTCCTTCAGCAGGACAATGTGTGGCAAAAGTCTAAAAAACACTCTGTATTAAAAAAAAACCATTTGAAACAGTGATTCAAAGAGTTAACAACCACTGCAAATACATTTACTGCACTTCATTATAAAGTTAAAGTAAATGGAGCATTTAAAAAGAAATAACAGATGCCATCATCCTGGATGGATAATTAACAGCAGACTCTTTAACACTTATATTTAAATGGGACAGAAACATTTCAAAAAGATTTTTTTTTCTGTTGCAAAACATTCAGATGTAAAAAAAAGACCATTCTCCTCCAACAACCTCCTTAGGGAAATGAACTTTTGAACAAAACAGAGAACACCTCAGCAGTCCAGGTTTCACATGTCTTGAGAAGAGTGTGGGCAGCGTGTTGAGTTCCTGGATGTAGAAAAACAGTGAAGGTGATACCTAACCCACTACCATTCCTTCTGGGCAAAGAATTTATCCTCCTCRGCCTTGCAAACCCCTGGAGCTCAGCTTCCCTGCCTCTGGTGGGCTTTCCAAGGCAGTTCTGGCTTGCCTGGACCAAAACGGGTGCTGATACAGAGCCAAGACGGCGCTGTCCTCTTCTGCACCATCAGCTTAGGTACAGCTGCACGGGGGCACCACCCTTTAGCAGGTGCTTGATAATAAAAAAAAATAATACCTTTTTCCATATGCATTTTTCTTCCACCTTCACTTGAGCAACTCTGTTTTTTTTCCACCTCCCTGGTTTTGCGGAGATGCACAAAGCCAAGGTTTGCTCAAACCTATTCGTCACAAAACTACACCTAGTTTGCCGTCACTTGGCACCTTTTTTGGCTGCAACAGTAGAAAAACTGGCTCACACTGACAGAGAGGTTGGAACCCTCCTCTGTTTTCTAGAGGTGATTTCTCAAGGTAAGGATTAACACACTGTTCAGACAGTCTGCGGGAACAAAGCTGCTTTTGCCATTCTCTGTGCCATTTCAAGGCATTGGTTAACACCTTTCACTTTAATTTTAAGGAATAAAGACGGTGAAACCATCAGCTGCCAGGTTGTAAAACTCTCTCCCAGTTACCTGCTCTGTATGTTGAGGTCGATGTRTAATGCGTGGCTGTCCGGAGGCTGGGTATGTACCTGCTAAGGGYGGACGGTCATCCAGGCAGGACGTTTTACTCTCATCCTGGGCCCCTTCAGCACATGGCACAGTTCGACCATCAGCTGCCCCAATATATCGTTTCAGGCTCTGAGTGTACGTTGCTTATAAAACACAGCCTTTCAGATAAACACAGGTTTCTCACTTTCCTTTTCTGTTTACCAGGCTGTATGTGTACAGATTATCTTCCGAATTGAGACACACAGATGCTCTCCTTATTAATGTGAGAAAATAATAGTGCCAAGGGGCGTTATAGATCTGTTCATTCAGTAGGGGGAAAAAAATTGCGCAATATGATGAAGTCAGACAAATACCAGCAAATTAAGGACAACCCCCCCCCCCCAGCTATTTACTTGTCAAACTGATTTTAAGTTTGAACATGCGGTCTGCATATGTAGTCTCCATATTAGCAGGTGCAAATTAATAACTGAGCCTTTTGACAATCCTAGCACTACAAACTTAACATACAGCAATAGCAAAGCGTGTAGCGCGTTCCTAGCTTGGTAAAAAACCAAACTGAGACTCCAAACAATAGAACAAAACAGGCTCTGTCTCATAATCAGGAACAACTGTGTTCGCCTGTGCCTGCATAGAAAGCAAACCTCCAGCTCGAAGCGTGCAAAGGGTAGCTGATGAATATGAACATCCAAGAACGATTATGACAGGAAGTTTACATAATGGTAACAGTATCTGTCATACTTTGCGATTCTCCCACATGTGATATCTGATGTCTGACAGTGACTCATGGGCCACGGCTCTCATGTGGCTGCTCAGTTAGGTATGACTAAAAGACAAACCCAGAATCATGTAAACGGCATGCACGTGTGCCCCGATGCTGACAGATAAGTGGGCGTTTATTGGTGCTGGTGTCAGACACCTGTATGCATCACCAATATATACAGGAAGGCACATGGGCACTAAATTGCATCTTTTACAATTTTGAGATGTCTGGGAAGAGAAGTGATACCCAGAGTCACAGTCCCCCCCCCTCATAAGTTGGTAAGTTAGCATTTCTGTCTCATTTTAATTTTTCCAAACTTCTACATGTATGAAATTGCTATAGGCAACTGCCCAATGCCTTTGCATCTGCTAGAGCTGTTAAGTAGCTGATGAGGTCTTTTTCACAAGATCTGGCTTTTATTTAATTAATTATTTAGATTATTTTTTTTTACCATTTCCGAAGATATAGAATCTGTTCCAGCAATATGGCGAGTGCAAATGCTCCTATTGGAGACTTGCTGTTATCCAAGAAGATGTCTTAGTCCTGTTCATAAAATTGTCTTTTGAGCATAAAGGTGTAAATAAGTACATATATATGTATGTGTAGAGAAGGGATATTAAGATACATAAATTTCCAGTATCTGAGATTTGTCTATGGCTCCCATGAGAGACATTTTTTTTAATGGAAATTGCTAAAGGACAGTCAAGCTCTTCATGATATTAGTATTGAATATCAATATCTTCAATGATACATATAGAAGATAATGGGCTATATTCAGTCCTTAGTGCATGGTAAAACTACCACTGAAATTGGAAACTCTTGACTACAYACAATTATGATTATATACTTCAGTTAACATGAAAAACCAGGTTAAAAAACCATTTTTTTTYCTTTAGTTAGTTGGATTGTTGTAATACAATTCACAGCACTTTTGTGATTGAATGGCTTCCCAGGAATCCTACGAACTGTTAGTTTATAGATAATGTTTCACATATATTTTCTTACACAAGTTTAAGTTCCCTGCAATGCAGCCTGATTTCACAGGTTCCTTCCTTGTAAACTTATTTGTGAAGAGAGGATCTCCGAAGTTCGACAGCCGTCTGCTGCGCATGAAAGTGAGGCAAAGGACTGTAAAACAAAAAAAAAGGGAGGGGTAAGATCAAAGTACCTCATTAAGAGCAGTACGTGACAGCCTTGTCCAACCTCTGCCTGCAGAGGTTGTATACAAGTCTGTCCCCAATTAGCCGATAGCCTGTTTCTGCAGCGCCAGGGAGGGGAGGAGAGACTGGGGGAAGGAACGACACGGGTGCTAAAATTACCTGTGCTTCCCCACGTGAGCCGTATTCTGAGCCGTCCTTGCAGCGGTTTGATAAAGGGGGCCAGCACCTTCGCTTGGTTTTTGAGCGAGTTGTGAGGCTGTTTGCGATGTTCTCTAGCAGCCGACTTGCATTTCCACCAGAGTGCTCCTGGAAACGTACAGCAGATATTTAATATTTATCTTAACAGAGGCTCCTAATTGTATTTGGCTGTGTAGRCACACGTGCTTACACCTCTTCTGACAACTGCATGTCAAGGAAATGACCTTGGAAGAGAGACTTCTGTATCTACATCATTTCCCACCCGAGTCTGTGACTGAGCAAGGGTGGCTGAGCTCTACCCTTGCCCTCACGCTTTGGCTATCTCTTGCTAATGCCAGTCTGTTCCCCAGCAGAGATTCTAGCCCCATCGCAGACTTTCCATGACGAGGGCCTCCTCACCGGCGTATGAAGRTATGGCCTGCCTTTCCTTCTTCACGTTGCCAGAGCCAGGAGGACTTTGGACCCATCCTTCCCACCTGACAACTGTTTTTCAGCTCTGTGCTGACAACTCCTCCCGGGCCAGTTTCACACCCACTCCTTGCGAATGCTCCTCCAGGCTGGTATGGGCTCCTCCAGGCTGTCACGTGCCTGGTGGAGCCCTTAGGAAGGAGGACACATCCCTAAGATTTGAACCAGCTTTCCAGCAGTGTGGCAAGACTGGTCTAAGGAGTTCTGGGTGGCAGAGGCAAGTTGGAATTTGCTCCTCTGTTGGAAAGAAGTAACCAGGAGCGAAAGCAATTGGTTTTCCATTTTGCTGTGTGAGCTAGCTTCCGTCCTGCCCCCTCCCAGGACATCTTGCTGCTCTGCTGCCTGTTGCAATTCTCAGGCGTTGCTAAAAGGTATGCAGTTTGGTTAAGATTAAAAGAAAGTTCAGCAGTAAGTAACCCTTGCCTTGACCTGCTTTCAGCAGGCACTGTGTGGCAGCACCAGCAGTGGCTCTGAAGTACTTCAGGACACCTTGGCTACTGCTTTGGGTGATACAGTACTGCCTGAGCAGGAATACTTGCAGCTTGAAAAGTGTTTTCAAAGCCAAATGGCCCTGTTGCACAGCTTACACGGGATATGTTTGGTGCAATAAGTAGTGATCTTGCTGCCCTATGCTGGCCTGACCAGATGTAGCCACCATGATCTCCTCTCAAAGCTGCTGGGCCAAGGAGACAGGAGGCACTAGGGCGCTGCAGAAGGCTGGATGAGAATCGTCATAAGTTGCAATGCTCTGGGTCTTTTGGCTTTGACCAGAGGATCAGGATGAAAGTTGTGTAGTAGTACTTATAAAACATCAAGAGATTTAAGACAGGGCAATCTTGGCAATCAGGTCCAGGGCTCAGATGTGGTAAGCTCCTTGCAGTAGAGGTAGTTCTTTAGAAAAAAATCCCGTTTCTGTCTTATCTCTAGGGTAATGTGCTCGCTGGTCTATCTCAGAGGCTGAGTGGGAAGAGGGCCTGCCGCAGTGTTTGGCTTCACAGCACAGCATGCCATGAAGCTACAGCTGAAACCGAGTCAAACACCTGAGCRTCTGCTCAGGTGGCTACAGCCCTGGCTACAAGCCGGCTCACAGGCCCGTGTTCATCACCTCCCGTGCTGCAGGTAGGCACAAGCATACCTCAAATCCTCCCTGAAACACAAAATTCACATGGTCTTGCTGAGAAGAAAAGGAAAAACCATTTTGCAGACACCACCACCGCAGCTGCTCACTGCCACTGCCATGTCCCAGAGGGACACCTCCAGAGCCCCATCCCAGAGGGACACCCCCAGAGCCCCATCCCAGAAGGACACCCCCAGAGCCCCATCCCAGAGACACCCAGCTGGGCTCACCCCACACTTCACATATGTAAGTAAGAGTGGATGCAAACGAGGAATTCAGAGGCCTAGAAACAGGAGGTGGATTGCCTTAGGACCTGGCTGCTGATTAGCTGATTAAGCAGCCTTGGCTGTTTGACACACGTGTAAGAGAGGCACCCAGGCTTCTCTGTATGTTTGAATATTGGGGTGCTGCTCTCCTGCAGATGTAAGCTTGACATGTATTTAGACATCTAGCCTAGGGCCTGTGGTGACTATGGAAGCGAGAGAAGTCATGAAGATAAATTCCTGCCAAACACATGGATGACTAAGCAGCCTTAGATGCCTAAATTGATAAGATTAATCATATCCTTGATGCTTCCTAGATGTGTTGGTTGCACCTGCCCATGGCTCCTCATCAGAGGCGCAGCAGGTATGCCCTTCAGAGATGTAGGCAGGGGCTGTCTTTTCRTTTCACGTGCTACCTAAAACATTGGTAACCAAATCACTAGCGGTGTTTGAAGACTATATTGTTATATAAATAACTACTAGTAACAATAGCTCAAGTATTTATCAAGCTACAAAAGTCTCCTCGCCACACCCATGAGGGCACGATCTGATTCCATTGGAGTGAGATCTCACTTCTTCGCAATCACACCCTCGGCAGGTTTGCTCTGCCATGGCAGCTGTTCACCTGATCTGCCTGCCCAGCGAAGACCATCATATCTCCGCAGCATGGGCTCAAGGAAGTTCATGGCTGATCCWTTWTTTTTTTTTTAATTTCTTACTAATTACCTACCAATAGCCTTACGAAAAGCTCCATTGGTTCTTCTCCAGCTGGACAGGTCAGTTTGTAATGCAACTTAGGAGAATTAGGCCTTCCATCAAAAATGGGAAAGACAGAAAGCAGCTCAATTGTGGTCTCTGCAGCAAAGAATTTACAAAGAGGTTGAACTCCGCTTTTAGGGAACTGGTCTGTACCGAGGATGTTTGTGAATGCTCTCTCTCTCCCACATTCTCTTCCTTTTTTTCCTCACCCGTGCCCTGTCAACCCAACTCCTCCTAGGAGGCAGGGACCGCTCTGGGGGCATCTTTACATCCTGGTGGAGGCCATAGCGCAAGGTGGCACTGGAGTATTTTTACACCTTTTAGGTGACTGCTGGTTTCCTTCCTATTAGAGTAGGATTTTTTTTTCCCATAGGGAATACAAACAAATTAGTGTACCATATAAATAATTACCTTTATGTAAATGCATGTGATAAGATAAATGGAATCTGAAATTATTAACTAACCTTCCATTTAACAACATTTCTGACATTTGATTCAAGGAATGAAGTCYAACCAGCTTTCCCATGCTTTTTACTGTGGAATAGCAAGGATGTGTAGTGGTCATTAAAGCRACTCAGCCATGCTTTGATCTTCTTCCTCACATAGGCTGAAAATATGAAAAGTGAGGGGAAAAAATTAAGGAAGCAAACCAGTCAGCCAATTTTTGATGTCCAACCAGAGTCAGCTACCACTAGGGGAGGAACACCTTCTTCTCCATGGCTTGTCTTCATCAATTTCATTTGATCTGTGTTTCAAGTTAGACTCAGGCTGACTTGGAGCCTTGAGTCCCAGCATCACCCAACCAGCGCAGCATCACACGGCAGCCAGCTGGGAAGCTGGTGATCCAGCAGCATTTTCCCAGGGTTGGTCCCGAGCTTATTGAAGCTGCCTGTCAGTAGCTCCATGCAAACGTGGCTGTTCTGGTTCAAGGTCTGGAGCTAGCTTGCTCAGTGTTCGTCTGGGGATTTCTGCACCACACCTTCCCGCCCAGTGTAGACATGTCCCAGGTCTATCATCGTTTTCATCTGCCAAGCATTCAGACAAAATAATTAACTTAGCTTTGCTGGCACACATTCTTTACTCTAAATTATTTGTATCAAAGAGCATTATTTCAACAAAATCTTTATATTTAAATCATGAAAAATAAACACGAGAAGATTCAACAGCAGCAACACTGATTAAAAATGTAGAAAAACTTGACTGTGTTTTTTGGCACAGACAGATAATTAAGCGGATTTTTAAGGGTTTTCCCTGTAACAGGTAGAGATTTAGTGGTATTTTGTGTTAATCACCTCTAGGCTGCAGAGACAGTACCACTGCATAGTGCAAAATAAATGACCAGAAGGCTTAATGTTTTTTGTGTTTTTATTTAAAGTGATTTCATATTACAAGCTCATGCCAAAAGGTTCATTTGTTTCTGTTTCTGGCTCTGAGGACTGTTATCCGTGCTGTGAATGTACGACTGTTTGTCCACACAGTTATTGGAGTGCCTATGAATAGTTTGCAGGTGCCATTCAAGCTTCTTTCTTTTTTGGTCCCTGAAAATACTTTTGACAGCTACCSATCGGTCCATTTTAACTGCCTACAATGCTGTATTGACTGTGATTATTACTGTGATTCATGAAAAAATGTCTCTTATCAGGCGAGGAATATCTTTTGCATAAGAGCATACCTGCTGTAGGAGTGTTATACAACACCTCTTGCCTTCAGTGGAGGAGTCTTACCAGTCACTTCCCTAGACTGTGAATGAAGTCCTAAATTGCTCATGTAAGCTCTTTCATATCTTAGGGTTTTTTGAAGGAATCATTTTTGTTATGTTACCCAGCTTTTCTTTCAGCCACTTTTTTACTTCTGGACATTATGTTCCCACGCCAAGACTTGCCTTGATGCCTTTTGCCAYACGCCTCTTCTGTTGCCAAGTTCCCAAAGGGCAGCCTGAGACACTTTTGGGTAAGACTCACACGGTGACATTAGCCACAGCCATCCTCAATGAACTCAGGTGTTGTTTGAGGCTGTTGCAGCTGCAAAGTCTCCTCCACACATACAAAGTGTTTGCTGAGTGTTTGGGGCCCCAAGAGTCCGGACAGCTGGATGTGCCACACTCTAACTGCACCCCTCAGTAGCCCCCCTTTCTCTTAAAGGCAGCAAGAAACTGTGGCTCGTCCTTCTGCTTTCAAAAGTGGTAGGAAAGGAGACACCCCAAGTTTTGGGGAGCTGAGAAGGCAGAGGACCTGTGGATTACAGGTTCATTATTTCAGGTCCTGCTGCTTGATGCCCTGCTTGTTGTGCCAGCTTTCCATAAACAAACTTTGGGAATCCTTGTTCTAATAGTATATTTCCATCTTCTTAATGGTTATGTTTTTTCACTCCATATGGCCACTTCATCTGCATTAAGCCTCCTCACTTTTATAACAAAAAATCCTTCTGTCGTTTCTGTGTTTAGCCAGGTCTGTTGCTCAGATGGTGCAACCACTGAATGGTTAAGCTGAGTCTGTGTAAAATGTTGTTTCTCTAGCTATAGGCAAGGGCAGAAATAAATATCTTTGGTACCATATCTATTTAACTGAAAAGCTAACTAGACCTCCAAATCTGCRCACTTTGTCGCATATGTTAGAAACAGATCCTCTACGAATTGGTTTGTAATAGCCATTCCTACCACCACCTCCTCCTCCCCAGAAGCCTGACTGCTCTGGATTATGTCCCGATTGTGTCCAAGCAAAGTTGTCTGGATTGAGTGRGGCTGAGAGAGAAATTGAATGTTGTTTTAACACCATAACACTTTGGCTGTGCTGGACCAAAGCTCCCATGTTTCCAATACTAGCTGATAGGGAAGGTAAGGAAAACAGATAAGAGCAGAGGAGCAAAGTGAACTTATGATGGTACTTTCCCATGCAATCTCCTCTGCTCCAGGTATCTCTGCCCATTCTAAGCCATAYATAATGTTCTTGCACATGGTAGGTCTCTTCTTCCATGAATTTGTCAAATCACTTCTCGAGCACATTGAAACCTTTAGCATCAGCAGCATCTTCTGACAAGCATATTTCAGCTGTATTTTGCATGAAAAAGTACTTCCTCTTGTTTCTTTTAAACTTGCTGGATGACAGTCTTATCTGGCCTACCCTARTTCTTATCATATGCAGAACAACGATGAGTTGTTCCTGATTCACTTTCTCCACTGCCACTACTAATTTCACAGATCACTACCATATTTTTCTTTAGGTCTTACTCTACTGAGTTATTTCTTACAGGACCTATCMCATGCTTTCTTTTGATCACTGTTGTTCTCTGTTTCTCTTCTAGTTCTGCCTTATCTTTTTTGAGACAAGGATCAGAACTGCATATGGTAGCAAGATCATGAAYATAGACAGTGACAGACATTTCTCTTTTCTTCACTTCACTTCTCTGTTCCTTTCCWATTAACTCTAAGGTACCTGTATTCATTAAAGACCGTATCCAAATCACCTTTTGCTCAAGMAAAAGATTCCCATTAACTTTGAATTGAATCACTTTTTGGCTTTCCTACTGCCCGAAGATGRAACAACAGGAGTACCAAAACACATTCTTGCAGTGATCCAGTTGATCAAATGTAGTATCACACTCGCTCTATTCTGCGTGAAGCTCATTATTAACATCAGCTAAAGCTCAATCCATAAATGTAACAAACACCCAAACCTGGATTTTATGATGTCAACAAGAACCGTGCCATTGATTTCAGTATGGACAGGCTCTCTCTCCAGGTCTTTATTTCTCTCTAAGAGCCAGTAGAGTCATCCRGTGCTGCAAAAGCACAATGCTGTGCCCAAGATAGCACCCTGGTTGTCTCGGTCCCCAGGTGACTGGACATGTTCTCCATCCCTGTAAAGAAAAAGAGAATATTTTAAATTCACTGACAGATTAGCTGCAACCATACCAGTCATTTTGTTGTGACACTCGAAGATTTTTGCTAGGTAGGATGAGAGGATTTTTTTCTTTGAGGCAATCACGACAGATTGTCTCTACTGTATAATCTTCCTCTTGGTCTTTTAAAATATCTTTGTTCCATCCAGCCTTCTTTTGCCTAAAGTCATGCTTACTCTATACACCTATGTCTAGAGTGACCTATGGGACCTTTATTAGAAAAGGAAGCTGGTTTAATTGGGGACTGGGAAGCTGTGGCAGTAGCTCGGCTGCTTCATGCTCAGAATTCTTCTTTCAGTTTCTGGTGATGCATTATTTCTGAACTTCTCTTTGCATGCTTTCCCTTAGCAATTCCACTTCCAACATCATTAACTCGCACCTTCATTACCTCAGAGCTGCAAATATGTCTCCAGCAGCCCCTGTGGCAAGGCACTGCTGTAAGGCACGATGCCTTTCTCACTTTATCACTGGGTGTGTCTTGAAAGTTTGCCTCTCCTTTCCACCCTTGCCTCCCCTCCTGTCAGGAAACCAGATTTTTCAATCAGAGTATCTGGGCAGCCGGTTCAAAGGCAGGCTAATTCTTCGGTAGCATTATAAATAAGCCTGTCTCTCTCTGCTCCTCCAGTTCAGCAGCTCAGGCCTCCTGGTACCATAAAAGTCTCTGTCATTGGAACCTTTGCTCTGTGACTGCACATTTTTGGGCAATAGGGCATGTAACACACTTTTGAGTCTTCATATGCCAAGATGCAGAAAATCAATTTTAATGTCCCTGCAAAAAAGAACTAGTGAAGTGAAAGGCTATCAATATTGCCAGACACCCTCCTGCACTGGAGGTATGAAGAGAAATGCTACAAAAATAGAAAGAGGTTCAGTGCTTTTTTCAGCCAGTTACTGTTGTGACAGTAATTAGCTGTATAACACAGGGCAGGGGGATGGAAATGGAAGAGTGAGTGTCATCTTCATAATTTTCTTAAGAAATGTTTGTTTCAATAAGACAAAAAATTGAAAGATTATGCTTTCTTTGCCTGTCTATTAGCAGATTTTACTCTGCTCGTGTCAGCACCGGATCAGAGATCAAATAAGAAAATTGAAAAGCAGCATCTAGAAACCTACAATACCTGAAAGGAAAGTGTTGAGAAAAATTTCCCAAGACAGAAGTAATTAAATAGTAAAGTAATGGTACTATAAAGATCTCCTTGTAGTTTTAATTAAAATCCCTAGTTCGTATCACTCAGTAATAATTGGCTTTATCATATCTTGCTGCATCTGAGGCACAAAATCACCCATATCTTGATTTTTTAAGCCCTCATACTAACTTCAAAATTTATAATGTTTGAACTCCACAGATGAGAAAATAGAAAGTGAAAAGAGGAGAGAGAACAAATCAAAACAATCAATTCAAACCAAACTGTTTTTTAAAAGCTGAACATTAAATGTCTTCAGAACGTTTTGTTTCAGGGTTTTGACAGAGGCAAATTCTAAAATCTTGGAATACATAGTAGAAAAGAAGTCAACAGCTTTTGTCAGCAAGTAACACATAAATGGGAATTATTTCAATCATATGAGAATCTTAACCTTCGCAACTGTGCCTTCCTGGGGATATTTCGAGTTGTGCATGAACTGACACTCTTTTGTATGCTCGTACAAGGCATGTTCTTGTTCTTCCAGTTTTCTTCGCTGTGCCTGCTGCCGCTAACCTCTTCCTTTCTGACTGCATCCTGAGACAACTTCTCAGCGCACCCTGAGCCTTGCATGTGGCTATCTCTTGGTTTTATTTAGCAAAAGGGAAGACTTGTCTTGTGCAAGACTTCTCTGTTAATGTACAAATACTGACACTCACGCATAAAATATCAGCACAGCATTTGGCACAGTGAAAGTCTTTTCAGGCTGGCTATATATCAAAAATAAATGGATGTTCAACTGGTGGATTTAGCTGGTGTTTTATTTTCCTCTAAATATCCTCTYAGTAACAGCATCATTTAAGCAACTTCAGAAAGAAATAACGCTGAGTGCRAAGAGCCAAATATAATAAAACTGTGAGAAACGTGTTCGGACAGCACATTTAAATGTGTACTGGATTACAAACYAGGTGATTCCCTAGAAACACCTACAATAAAAAAAGTTTGGTGTGAACAGCTCTTTCTATTATGAACCAGCTGTTTGCAGAATTATGCAGGTATCACTGTGCAACTTGTTTAAAAAAAGAATAACATAGCTTGAGAAAGATTACCAAAGAACAAGTYTGAGGGATTATATCAGAAAAAAAATACTCAAGCACAAAAAATTATTGTAAGTATGCCAGACAGGGACCCACAGGCACTTAAAACACAGTATCCTACAGGGTMACAAACATACAGACATGGTATCAGACAAAGAAGTTAGGCATTTTAAGCGCTGCATATGCTCAAAATGTATAAAGTTGAAAATGGATATTCAATATACAAAATATACAATATACAAAATAGATATTCAATATGCAAAAAAAATTCTGAATTATTAAATCCATGCTGTTTTTCTCTGAGCTTGCTCGTAACAGCTACTTCAATGAAGCTTTCTAAAAACACTGATATAGTCACAGCTTTTACTACATTATTTTATGCTGAAAGAATCATAGCTTAGTATGTTGCTGTGGCATGTGAAATAATGTTAATATTTGTACCACTGAAAGACATGGCCAGTGTTCTGCTTCTACAAATGGTTATATTTTGTTAGAAATTGAATCGTGATAGGATGATTGGTGGGTTGTGAATGCATGTGTAACAAAATAAACTCAGAGTGCACACAGCTGTCAATTTCTGGAAATAAATAAATCACGTTCTGAGTTATTTTACCAAATGAAAGCGTGTACATCACTTCTATCTATAAAGTAATATTATGTTTCTATCTGAGATAGAGAAGATTTTCACAATAGTGATTTTTTTTTATATATATTGTAACATATACATAAAGCCGTGAAACCCATGGAATACACGCTCTGAGAAATTTGGGGTAGTTTGGCAAAGATGTTTTTCCCAACAGTAGGAAAAATATATATTCTGAAGATGATGTTTTTAAAAAGAAAATCCTGGGAGGGGGGGAAAGGTTATTCTGGGAAAATCAGATAGTTTTGGAAGTGGGATATAATAGCCACCAACTCTGCCTCCAGAGCGAGAAACACGCAGAACCTCGCTGGCGGCCAGGTGTGCCACCGGTGCCTGGGGGTGGCAGGGCTGCCCCGGGGCAGACCCTCCTGGCCAGGCATCAGGGGTGTGCCGGGACCCCCAGTCCTGCGGGAGGACGGGGATGCCCRGGGGGTCCCCCAGCGCCTGCCATCAGCAGCACGGCCATCCCTTGGTGAGACCCGGGACCGCGGGGCCGTCACAGCGTGCATCCACCCGCTGGACCTCAGCCTGGGGTCCAGCAAGAGTTTAACCTCTCTGCTTCCCAGAACATCTCCATTTTGACAAACACGCATTATTTCCAGTGGAAAGCTATTTTCCTGTAAAATTTCCAGCCAGCCGTAATCAGGAGTTATGGCCATTTCCTCCCAGAGCTTGTTTTCTTCAGCAAAGCAATACAGGTTGCAAGGCTTGTGACAAATATGTCTTTAACATCCATGGCATGCCAGGCAACTGCTTTTTACCCATGCGTGCCAAGCTGTRCAGGATCAGGTGTTTGTTCGTCTTCTGCCACATTTCAAAAGCAAGTGTGTGAGCTATTACTGCAAAACACACCCCTGTCACAAAATAATATAGTAACAATAAAAAAGTGTCGCTGCCTTTCACACGATATACTCTGTCATTATTAGGTTTTGCCCATTGATGGAGCCAAACTAGTTTCTGATATAAATCCACAGACTTCCATAGTTTTTGTGTTGTCTTTCACATTAGGAAACAATTAACTTCATGGTGTTTATGAACTGTTAAAAATAACTATACCTATTTTTCTCTTTTCTACAGTATCAATTTTCTGCAGAGGATACCACATGACAATACAATACTGTCCATCTAGGTGAACCTGCAGACACATTTATTCATGATGCATTTTAAGAGCTTAAAGCACAAATGCAATGCAGCTCACCAGCTTTCCTTTCAATGGTCCTGAGGCATATAGCATATTATACCGATGCACTATACAGTTTGCTTTTTGCCAGTTCTCAAAAATCAAGAAAGCCTATATAACTAAAATTTAAATGATAAGKTTTTGGTTCGCTTCTCTTTATCTTTCTACTTGCAACATACTTTCTCTACTCACTTGGTATTTATCATCACTGTGAATAGTTCTTACCCAATTTGTGTATTAATTTGGGTAACTGGCATAAGCTGTACCTAGCATGTTTTCAGGTGTTCAGTTAGAAATTTACCCTGTAGAAACGCCTACCAGCACTAATCTCTCAGGSCACCTATGTATGACTATGGCTGCAGGTAGGATTAAGGTTAGCTATTTTTTCACTCAGTGGCATCTGGCAGAGCATTTCTTGTAATTCCAAATACACCTGCAGGACTAGTTAGCATGTCACAAGAACCGGTGTGAGATTTTCGTTAGCCTCTAACTTAGCATCGGTTAGATGTTTCCAGAAGCCTAACCAAAGTAGGAACAAGCTGACTACTTGCATTTAACAAAAAAAAAAAAATGCTATGTCCTTTCTTTTCTGTTTTCTCCTCTCTGGTAGATCAAATATTATAATACACCATCAGTGAGAAATAGTCCCCATAATGTTGGCCTAAAGGAGCAAGGGAAGGATTGGAAGAAGAGAGAAGGAAGAAATGTAGAGAGTGCAGAAGACACCTGAGTGCAGCCTCTGCAGGTGTATGAGGAAGGGAATGGATGGAAAATGGTTTCAATCCCAGCTCCCTTTCCTCCCCATGGCTTTCTTTGCAGTTTAAGAATCAAGAAAGAGGTCATGGCACTTTATTCAAAGCTCTTCAAGTCAYTGACCAGCTGTTTATCCATCAGGAGCGTCAATGCTCTGACAGAGGAGATGAGTGAAAACAGCCACCACCCTCCTATTGCCTTCACAACCTGCATTTGAGAGCATTCCTGATCAGAGGAGAAAAAACCCTTTCTAAGTATTCTGAGTCACAAGCCTCCATTCAAATGGCTCCCTTTAAAGGTGTAGCATCTCCTTATACAGCAAGAGACTTTTTTCATTTGGAAGAAACTACTTCGTCTCCAGAAAGCGGTGCCGAATCCTCATCCCATGTTGCTTCCGGAGCGGGAGCGTTTCAGCCCCGCAGCCGCCACTGAGCCTGCAGGACCTGGGGTGCTGCCGGACGAACGCCGACGGGCAGTAAACATCACTCCAGTGCACGACAATTAAAGCACGCCTCCCTCCCTCCCATCCAACAGGGATACCTGTGCATCCTGTCCTGTGGCTTACAATATTAGAAAAATAAAAAATCTCTCTAGATAAGCTGTTATTYAGAGAGAACCTCCCTCCTTGGGTCTCTTTCCAGCTCGCTGCCTCATCCCCTTTCCAGCCACTCCTCCTCCCTGCCCGGACACATCCCTTCCCATCCTCTCCCACATCCCAAGCCAAGGGCTTGAGGCAGGTGAGGCCTGCCTGGATGCCAGCTAGGAGAGTGCCTCGGCCCCCAGCACGGGTCCCGYGCTGGCCCTGGTGTCCCGCCAGCCTCTGCAGGAGCCTTGGGGCTCCCTGAATRAGTGAATGGCTATGAAATATTCTCACATGTGGTGGCTCCCATACACTGAAAACGGTTTTCTTTATTCCAAGGAAAATATCTATTATTATTCAGGTAGGCCTTCCTTAATGCTTTTATTCCTCTGTTTCCCACCTTACAAACAGCAAACGGAATTAAACTCTCAGACAACTGTCAGTGTGGGAGAGGAAGAGCAAACGCTGACCTGAACATACACACTTCTTAAGGATCTGCCTCTCATTTTACCAAAACCAACCTTCTGTTATTCACCCTTAGTTAGTCTTGATGATTTAAACTGAAGTTTCTGAGCGATGCACTGCTCCTTCTTCCCTGGGGGGGACGTGAGAAGAGCAGACGCCTTCCATGCAGCCCTAGACCCACAGTTAAGGTTTTGTTCGTCCTCTCTGACTCAAGCACACAGGGGCAAAGCCTAAAAACTTAACAGAACACAGGTTTTTCTAGACATTTCCCATAGGGTTCACGAGGCGCAAGAGACCTTGGATGCAGCACCAGAGGATGACTGCAGAGCAGCGCACGGAGGTAAGAAGAACCCCGAGGAGACACCATCCTGCAGACACAGGGCAGCAAAGAGCCACTCATGAAGGACACAGCCCAGTCGCTGCAAAGGCACAGCCTGTCCCCGGGCATCCTCATGCCACGGCTACAGCTGGCACGGTGTAGGAGGTCTGCACGCGTTTCCCTGGGAGAGCCTTCCCCAACCGGGGCAGCCGTCCCAGCAGCGCCATGCTGGGTGTCTCCTCTTCCCACAGGCCCTTGCTCCAGAGGGCTGTCCATGGGTGTTGGTTTTCACTTCCGAAGTTGAAACGTTTCCTGAAATGCTGTCAAAACTTGTCATCACTAAATAGGTCAGACTGGCTGGAGCACTGCGTAGGCTCCTCCTGAAACTTCRCCAACGTGTCTTAACCAGCGTCCTTTCATTTCTGGGGGTTTTTTTTTGCCGTGTCCAAACCCAAGCCACACTGACAAATAAAAGTCAACTCCAAAACTCACTCTAACTTTTGTCCTAACGTGGCTTTGAGCCAAAGGCAAAGAGTTAGTGCTTTAATCCACTTCACCATCTATCCCTCTGGGGGTTCATAACTCAGCCGTGAATGTTTGTTTTGAGCTGAAACTTGCAGTGCAGGTTCTCCGCCAAAGAGCCGCAGCAGGGCGGCGGGCAGGGTGGGGGGCAGCCGCTCTCCAGCAGGCACCGTGGCCCCCGCAGAGCACGCGGTGGGGAGGCAGTGGGGGACGTGGGGGAGAGGAAGGGCAGCCCCCCTCTGCAGGGAGAGAGGTGGGAAACATGGCAAGGTGCAGTCTGGAAAGAAAGGGAGGGAGGGAGGGAGGGAGGGAAAAAGTACAAGACATAAATACAATAACACCTTCATATTTGGCTTGCATATTCTTACTCTGTTACGGTTTGGCTGTCTTGACTTTTCACTCCGCAAGCTCCTTGCACGGAGACTGGGGCTTTCTCCTCCTGATTAGGCAGTGTTGGTGTCAGTATAATGCTCTGAATCATCATAATCACAATTATAACAAAGTCAGTGTGACTGGTTCTTTTTTCTAAAACTGACCATTTTTGTATTTGTGAGCATACATTTTTACATCTTTGCAAGTTTTATGCAGATTTTTACAATGCAGAGTAAGATTCAAGCAAACAATGCACTTTATCTGAGGTCCTACCACTGAGCTGCCTGCGTGTCTCAGGCTTTAGGGTATGCTTTTTTTATAATGCCCTCRTGAAGAGTGGAAATGCTATCTCCATTTTACAGAAGAGGAACTGAGGTCCAGAGAAGCTAAATGACTTCCCTGAGGCCAGGTAGGATGTCTCAAGCAAAGCAAAAAATGGAAATGTTTCACAGAATCCAGATCACTGAAGTCCTGTGGTGGATTCCCAAGCTCGGGGGCGCTGAGACGTGAACTATGACCTTTACTAGCTAAAAAATAAAATTAGACATCCTCATATCAGAATACAAAGCACTTTATATATGCCATGTTTACCGACAGTTTCCCCAGAATACAAAGCACTTTATATATGCCATGTTTACCAACAGTTTCCCTCGGTTTTGATTTCTAGAGTTACATCTTTAATCTCTTTAATGAAAAGCTTAGTGGAATTATATCAATAATGGATCTAATGAAATATTTTTCATTTCTAAAATCCTTCTTCTGTTCTGACATGCACCTTCAACACACATCTTATTGAACAGYTCTCTTGTTTTGCTTACATAGCTACACCTTTCTTTAGAAATCTTTCCATGGGTAACAGTTAGTTAATCTGAATTCTGAAACTCCAGAAGGAAAACAATCTTTATAACATACTGTCATCTATATGCGGATATACATACCACTCTGCCTGATCAAAGGTACACTACCAAAGATTGTTGCGGCTGTAAGCGTGGTAAATAACRTTTTATTTAACATGCTTGTATTTAACATGCTTAACATTTATTTAACAGGGGCACAGTCACCTAAGCCGTAAATTTCCTGACAATTTTGATTGATCCAAGCTGTTTGATTTGCAGCAGGGACCAAGTTAAGGTACAAAAGTATATGGAAAAACCATATTCTTTATCAACTACTGACGAGTCAGTGTGAGGATAGGCATGATTAAGCAAGTGCGTGAATGAGAATAGATGAAAAGTTGAGGTGTTCTTGGAAATGCAGCTCTCGGTGCGCAGCGCTGCACAAAGATCTGCCCACTTAATTCTGGCTGAGAGAGCATTAAATGATCAATCAACAGCTCACCCACACAGCCATTTACCTTCAAGTGAAAAAGGGACAGAGYTTGCATGGGAAGAAGAGCCACTTATTCAGGCAGGCAGTTGCAGAAGCTGGAAAGCTGAAGGATGAACAGTTCTGATGAGAAAAAATAGAACCCAGTCACCTGTGGTACCTCCGTATCGTCTGCAGCAAGCTGTATCAAACGGGACGACTGGCACAGCCTACATAGTTCTGTGCTTCGTGCAGGAAAATGGCCACAAAAAGGTGTCAAATGAACACAACAGCTGTAATCGACCACCTGCACAGGCTCTTGCAGCAGAATATAATCACCAGGTTTGCAGTCCTCTCTGTTGTAAGTCCGCATCGCGCTCCCATCAGCACGCAAATAGCAACACTYCAAGTGTGGCCACGCTGCTGAGGCACGTCTCTGGGCCACCCAACTGCACCTCTGACCTCCTGACATCAGCAAGCCCACTTTAGCCAAATACGTTGCACAAGAATGGCTTTTCCCAGATGCCATTTAGCAGATCAAAAACACAACAAGTGGTCACTCCCATTTCTTGAGTTGCTGAGTCGTTAACAGGAAAATTAGACAATGATTCACCATATATGCATGAGATGGGCGCATTGCAGTGGCTATGCTGTGCCTTGTAACCACAAGCTGTCATGCCACAAAGAAAAATCTTTGCATACTTTCCAAACAGTATTTCACTATATGCTAATGACATCAAAGGCTAGAAAGCTTATTGAGATACCACCAYTGATGGCTACAGATAACCCACAATTCTGAGACTCGTGGATCCTTATATATAGGGGCTTTGCACTATAGGCACACACACCAGTACGTCRATAAATGTAGATGTGCAAAGAAGAGATGCAGGAGGGTCATCTTAGGAATATTAACTTAAACTTCTTGAAAGATATGCTCGCATTTCAAGCACATCTGATACCTGTGAATACACAACTGATTTCTCTTCTACATCTTACTCTGTCCCATTCATGGCATTACAAAAAGTGGCTCAGCTTTGCTCTCTAATGTATGTCGCTTCACAACCACCAGTCCAAGCGAGAAACCGAGCCCGCAGGCGGGCAGAATAAGACATACTGAGGATTCCCTTTGAGACAGAAAAATGAACACCCATCAAACCTAGTATTAATGTAGGACATCAAAAGATGCCTCAGCAGAGGTCATGCATCCTACCTGTCTTCTCATTTCCAAAGCCAAATTAGCACAAACATTCTTTGAAGTACCAGTGTTTACCCAGGAGCCGTTAAATTATCGCTGGSTACTGGTAAAGATCTAATGAGTAAGGGAAAGCATTTTGCACCTCATTTCAACCGTGCACGCTGCTTTGAACAGGTGCTCTCGTCACGGAGCGTGCTGTAGTCTGCTAGCGCCCAACTGCAGAGAAGGGCTTGTGGCCCACCAAAGAAAAGCCTGTTCCGGGAAAGCCTTCAGGCCACAGGATCACACGCTGGCAGTCACCACCTCCCTGTCAGGACAGGCAATCTGTCACCTACCCCCCCCGTCACCTGTGTTTATCTGGTGGTCGGTCTGCTTTTCATTAAATGGCACGGGAGCAACGCGAGTTGACCTCCTTGCACCCAGTTCCTGGAATCCTCTGTCTAGTCCTTCTCCACACCCATGTTCTCACGAAAGCAGCAGAAAAAAACCCAAACAAGCAAACAAAAATACTTGCGAGAGAGAGACAAGGAGACAGCTACTGGTGAAACATCCCAGCTCTCCAACTCCTGGGAACCGGCATTCGCTCTTCCCAACAGCCCTCTGCACGCAGCAGCATTGGCTGACATACAGTGGGACCTCGCGCTCTGGCTTTTTCGGCGTTCTTCTCTTTCCTTTGGGTGATTATTAAATGTGTTCATTTCTCCAATATTTGTCTCTTCGGTCTAGAAATAGCACAGAAATAATATTTCAGCTGAATGAGAACACGCTGACTTTTGATGTTTTCCACAATAGATGGGTTGATGTGAATATGAAAGATGATGTACTTGATTTGCTTCATTTTTACCACCCTCTAGAGAGTTTAATCTATCCAGAAAAGAAGTGTCTGTCTGATATTTTTTTCCTGTGTGACTGTCAGTTCATCATCTTGTAAGACAGTTATTCTAAAAACAAAAAAGTAGAATTCATAAGGCGACTTGATGAGTTTTACTCATCCTATTTGTAGTCAACTTCCTCTATGAGATTATGTTGAGATATGTTTAATTGGCCAGTTACCATCAAAAATGTGACACCTGGATTCAGTGCCCAAACTTTGAAAGAAAGGGCTTTTCTGTCTGCTTATCAATATTTACTGAACTGAAACTGTCAGATTCAGCTTTATAAAACTGGCCTAAAGCAGTACGTTTACTACATGTTTACTTACAAATGTAAGCTTATTTTGCATACTTCCTAATATTTATTTTCACTCATTTTATTTCCCAAAGGAAAGAAGAAAAAAACGCTTCAAACATCACACAACCACAACAACAGAAAGATTTCTCAGGCCATGTTTTCTTATTTTTATAAAGGGGTTTTTAAATCCTCACAGTGGGAAAGTTGCACACTGAATATTATTAACAAGGATGGTGCTGATTCACTGATCTGTGGGCCAGCGCAGAAAAAGCTGTAAGATGGTGCAGAACAAGGGGTCTCTTGCTCGATGATCACCAGCAGCCAGACCCCAGAGAGCCATGGCACCTCCTTACACAGCAGACCCCATCCCTTACCTGAGGGAGCACCAGTTCCAACCATTCAGCTTTGAGGTTTTCTGTCGGCCAAAAAAGCAGAAGACAATTTAGCTCCTGGTACCTCTAGCTCAAATTCTGGTAAATACGGCCTTTCGGTGCTTTTATCGGACACGCAAAGCCCCGAGTGACACAAAAATATGTMAGGGCATAAAACAAATGGATGTTGAGCAAGAGCTTCTGCTTTTCTTCCCTGTGAGGACAAGGTGACATTCAATTACATTAAAAATTGGCAGCTTTGACTAAAGGAGGTCCTCTTTCACATAATTAATGGATGGAAGTCCTGGCCCCAGGATGTCATTGAAAAGAAGTGCTACTCCTTGACGCCGATGAATCTGCAGGGATCTGCACACGCTCCRAACCCGGCCCTGGAAATTCAGTCGTCTCCCTGGGACTTCGCAGGATAAACAGTCTGCAAGATCCAGGGATGAATCTTTGAAGGGATTTTACAGGAAAAGAACCAGGAAAAAAAACCTCCTTTGACATGTCACTAAATGTTTGTTACGTATGACATCTGTACAGCAATTGTGAAGATTTAATTCACCAGCAACAACTAGTGACGTGCAGTTTTTCACAACCAGTGGAGTACTGATAACTCTGCTAGAGCTAGGGGCTTCATTTAAGAAGCTAATGATTTAAGAATTTAAGAYGATTAATACTTTTAGACAACATTTATCAGCTACAAAACTTAAGAAGTTCTACATTTTCATTTCCATCATGGCCTGCATTTTTCCTTTGGCTTTGGTGTTTACTTTGATGACCGAAAATCAGATCTGACACCCGCTTYGAGTAGCACATTGGCAAAATTAATAATAAAATAAACAAACATCTCCTGTCAGGTGGATATATTTTAAAGAAATACTGAGTATAACTTGTGACTAGGGACAATAGGTAAGTGGTCCTGGTTCCTTAGTTACCGGCAGCTTTTTTGCCATGTTTTTAACAAACATATTCAGCCACATCTAATTGCATGATAAAAGTAACATCTTCGACAGGCTGGAAGTCACCTGTGAAGYTGTCCAATTCGGCTCCCCAGGACCTGGAGTGGTATAAATTGAATATGTTCTACAGTTACACAACAGTCTGTCAATTCAAGTTTTATTTATAACAGAAGGAGGTGCCTCAAAGACTGCTTGCATCTAGATAACTAATGGGGGAAATGCAACAACAGGTGGAGCCAGTATCTGCCCAAATTGCAGCACAAGTGCACCAGAGTTGTTGACAGGGAGCTCTTTTCAGAGTAAACAAAATACCAGACTAGAATTTAATTTTGTAGTTCAAATAACATGAAAGCACTGCACAGCACAGTTTGACTAAGAAGAGGGCTAGATTATGTTGGATATCTGTGCTAGGTACTGCACCTATAAAAATTTAGGCATACAGACAGTTTTAGCAGGTGAGATCAAGGCTACGTCTCACCCAGTGTCCTGCCTCCAACAGCTGCTCTAGCAAATGCCCAGGGAGGAGTAAGACAAGCAACGGCTCAAGTATAAAGATGTGCTAGCTTGGCTTAAAAGACCAGCTCCTGAACTTCTGGACTTCAAAGTAAGTATTGGAGCAGCAAGTTTAAGGACACTTTTTTCCTCAGCAACATTCACAAGAAGTAGACATACAAGCAGAGATGTCATTTTCAATGCTGTAATCCAAGCAATTTGAAATAAGTACAGCTGTATTGTTAGAGGTTGAAGAGGATACATGATTATTAAAATAAATCAGCTTCACCAAACCATTTATCTTATTTTCTTCGCTTCCAGAGGATAAGATCATGACGGTGTGCTCTCTCCCACAAGAGACAGGCAATTGCCCCTCTCTCCTCGCACGAATGGCTCTGCGGGCTCTTTTGGGCAGGAGAGAAAACTGCCCCCACCAGCGGAGAGGTGCAAGGCGCTGCCACCCGCCGTGCCAGCGGCAGGCACGGCCGCACAAAGCCACCAGGCAGCCCAAAACGAAGGCGGTCTCGGGAGTGTTGCTAATGAACAAATGAACACATTTGTCCCAATGGTCAGTGTACTCTAAATACCAACTTCTGCAAGAGCCTTCCGCCTTTATAAAAATCTTATGCCTATAAGAAGGGACGGATGATTTAGGCAGAGCAACTTAATATTATTTTAATTGATATTTGCCCTTCATAGCCATTCAGCCCAGTGCCTGAAGTGTTAAAATACCAAAACAAAATGCATGTGGCGGGCCAAATACACCTGGTCAAGATAAGCACCTGAAAGTTAGGATTTCCATGTGAATTAAAGCACTTTATCTTTTGAGGTTTGTGTCTTGCTATTTACAGCCCAGCTAGGTGGGTCTTGGTCTCGCAGCCTTAAGCATATGAATAGTCCCATTCACTACCACTACTCAGGAGAACAAGGACTGTAACAGCATCTTTCACCGTCTCTTTCACCACTGGCAGCTGCTAGCRCCCAGGTCGCTGAGCAGATGCCATTATAACCCGCAGCCGGATCCTGATCTCAGCTCAGGGTGGCAAATCACGGGTAAATCCACGGCAGTCACTGCCCTTACGGCAGGAGTAAAACAGCTGTGAGCTAAGTGGGATCAGGATCAGATCATCTGCTTACAGCCTCATATGTTTCCAAAACATTCTCTGATGGGGCTGAAATTTTCCATGATTGATCTCTGGCCAAAGGCAACTCCTCTTTTTTATTTTTTTCTTTTAAGTATAAGCAAACCCTCCATTTTCAAGAGGAGAGAAGATGTTGGAAAGAGGGCAGAGCAACCCTGTGAGGAACAATTCTGTAACCCACAGCCTTTTTGTTCGAGCCTTTGCATCCTCGTCGTGCAAAATGTGATTTATTACCATAAGATAGTTAACTGCTAAAAAAAGGCCAGAAAAAGTGCTATTGGACAAAAATACCAGTTGTGGGGTTTTTGCACAGTTTTTGTCCCGCTCCTTATTCAAACACAACTCCTGCATATATTTTTCCTGCAATTGTGTGTATTGTGCAAGAGGGGAAATCAGAAAGTAACCACTATACAGCTGTTTACAGAATGGGAGCTAATAAACCTGACTATAAAACAAATACATCTTCCTCTCTGTAGTTTCAAGAGCGTAAAAGCTTCCCTCTACTTTGCAGAGCCTGCACAGGGGCCTAACCCACAGGTCCCACATCCAGGAGAAAGAGCAAGCTSAAAGCTACTCATCAGGACAGAACCAAAGAGAGGGCCAGCTCATTTGCAAGTGAACAGTTCACATAAACACACCAAAAAGGACAGACCCATTTWAAAAAGTTGTATTACTGTTAAAAATAATTTTTAAAAAAGCTGTTAATGTATCTTCCAGCGTTTGCTGTAGACTTTTGGATAAMATACCTCTTTACTAACTCGGAGCAGAAGATGGAGAGCCTGTTTTAGTCTCTCCAGGTTTTTGTTTCCAGCTCAGTGGTTTCTGCCTGAGCGCAGCCCAGATTCCCCGCGAGGTCAGCAGCCATTCAAAATCGCTCCCGCTCCCGAGGACCAGCCAAGCCTCATTATATTTCTGTGCAAACATCCTCCTGAAATCGCGGCTCCACTGACAAACAGTTTTGCACAGCAGAAAACAACAGGGTAAATCACACTGAGCTACAAGTCACCACTTTAGTGTTTCCAGCGAATCTATAAAAAGCATGTAACAGCGTAGAGGCACAAAATCTTTAAACATGACAAAAGCAGGCAGTGCCAGTCAGGCCTGCATGTTGGTCTAAGGAGGTGTTCAGGATCCATACAATGGTCAATTTGATAAGATGGTCACACATTTAATGATTTTCAAACGCACACAGTGAGGGCCCAGCCCTGGCTCAACAGCAGCATGAGCTGTTCAGCAAAAAGGTTGGTCTACAATGGGAATCTAACACAGAAGGGGAAAAAAAAMCACCTTACTCCACAATGGGAAGATACAGAGCTGCTTGAAGGGGAGGTCTCATTTCACAGAGATGAYGGTACACACCGCTCCCACCCCACGCTTCCCCTGCCTCCGGCTCTCTCTGCTGGCACGTGTGGTCCCGGGAGGTCACATCTCCTTCCTGCGCTGAGAAGAGGACTGATGGATTTTGTTGGACTTCTGTTATTTAGCCTGTGGATATCCAAAGGTAGAAATCATGTCACATTCACGGCAAACGTAAGCGGTGCATGGCTGAGACCGTGACACGGACGTTATCATCTGACATCGGACGTCTTTGTCTCTGCACTATGTTACTTTGGCAAAGGCTGAGGGGAACACAACCTCCCCCAGACTCTGCTGCAGCCTCACAGCCAGCCAGCCGGCCAAGGCTGGAGATACCAACCCCATAATGCACGGGATGCTCTGAGCCCAAGCCTTACTCATTAAGGAGGAGGGACACCCAAAGAGCCTGGCTTTCTTCSCCAGCCAAAAGGAAAGAGCTGACCTCCAGGTTGGGAGCAGGAGTTGGGACTTCTGCCCGCATGGTGCTGAGCGGCAAAGGCTGCCGGGGGGGCAGGGGGTGGCKGCTTGGCCAACGTGGCTGGTGGCAGAGGTGTGCTGCAAGACAAGCGAGGGCGGCTGCTGCCCGCAGTGCTCACTGGGGAMAGCCAGCATGAGTGGGGGAAGCGGTGGCTGCTGAGCCTGGGGGCACTGGGGAGGTGGGGTGCCGCTCCCGTGGCGTGGGTTGCTGCYGGAGTCCCGAAATCATGCTCAGCCCTTGCCGCAGCAGCAATGCTGGGCGGTCCTGACTTGTATGACTAATGCCAAGAGAGGGCTTTGGTTTATGATTCTGGATTTCATCAAGAGTCCTTCCTCAAGTCCAAATTTAAGCCTCTGCCTTCTGTCGGCAAGCTGGGGAGAACTGCCTCCTCTGCCGCAGGGACTGTGTGCATAGAGCGGGTTAAGGCAGACAGGCCCAAAAATAGCGTGGCAATGGGTGACCACAGAAGCACCATAGTTAGACATGGTTTGTTTAGTGCCAGAAGTATGCAAGTCACTTTGCCAGACAATAATCTTCCTCCCAGAGAGGCTCCCAAAGAGCCTATCATCAGTTTTTTTAAAGTGTTTGCAGTTTGCTGGCTGAAGCTTTCCACTGGAGTTGGTCTTGCCTAGGGGCTGTACACTTGCAGGGTTGGAAAACATAGTGTTGATGTATTCTTGCCAAATTCAGCTTGTTCCTTGGATTGTTTCCTTTCTCTAATCACTGTTTATCTTTACATGGGCCAGATTGGCCCATTTCTTCCACTCTTTCACTAGTCTCTACAACAGATATATGATCTCTGAAATTCTTCCTTGGCTGACCACAGTTCATTCATCAGGGAATAAATTTATCCCTTTGTTGGGCAATTAGTAAGCACTCAGTGAATTTCCAAAGGCATTTCTAAGACCTCAGCCACCTTGGATTTCCAGGTGTCACACAAGCACTACCCTATGTGCGCCCAGGCTTTTCCCCTTTTAGCAAAGCATCTCCCACCAACAGCCCGCAAAAGCCCTGTACCTCCAGCTCTTGGAGAGGAGTCAGCTCCTCCTCACTCCCCCCACTTTGGCAGGCAAGGAAAAAAAAGAGCTACCCAAAACCTGCCCTCAGCTGTGTTTCTAAGCAGGGATTTTCACTGAGCCAACTGCATTTGTGATTTCTACTCTCTTTCTCATGATATTTGTTTTGATTCTGTCTATCCACCTCTGTTGCTTCTATACTCCCAGGCCCATTTGCTTAATGTTCTGTTATTGTTGCTTACATTTCAGTATATATTCTACTCTGAATAGGTAAGATAGATRAATAAAAGATTACCATCCCTTTTTACAGATAGACAAGTGAGAGAGTGGAAAAATTAGGTTATTTCTTCACAGTCTGCAGCACAGTCACAAGCAGAGACTCGGTCCCTCGAGTTTGGCACCCCAATCGTAATCCCGTAATYTTCCACCTGAACCCATTCCAGCTCTTACTGATTCTGAAGGGCAGGATGAATGTGCTTTAGCGGTACCTCTAGCTTCCTAGGACAGCAAAAGCAACACTTTTACGCTGAAGAGCGGGGAAGTAACTGGCCACTAAAACACCGGGAGGCAGATTCAGCCCTTACATAAGTGAAAGCAGCTCTGTTTTGCCAAGCCTGAATTTGCCTCTGTATCCATAGCATCGCATTTTTTAAGTTCTTCTGGCCAGAATGAAAAGGGTTTTGGTAACCCAAAGAAACCATAAAGCCCAGCTCCAAACTGGCTATAACACAGCCGGCTGCCATCTATGACAGCTGGAGATCGTTGGGCTGCGGACGCAGTGCCAGCACGCGGATCCATCACCCATTGCCCCCTGCGGGGATGCAAGGACTATCGCCAGACTATTCCCATCTTGCAGCCAGAACCGTGGGGCTGAAGCGGTTCTGCTGCTGTCTCATGCTGTGCTTCTTCTGGCCTGCCTCCGTCGAGAGCCTGCTCTCCACCACCGGGAGCGGAAGCCGGGGCTGAGCGATGCACGGGGCCCCGTGTGCGTCGCCCTGGGAATTTTCACACATTAGCCTCTGCAGAACTCCCACTTAGGAAAAAAAAAWAAATCACAAGTTTGGGGCAAAAAGTATTTGCCAAGACCCCTTAATTGGATGAGTTTGTATTCAATTTCCCAGTGGCTGTGTAGTATTTTACATGCAATTTCTAACCTTTTTCCTCTCAAGCACGTATTTAACATTTGGGTGTGCAGATCCCTTATGGAAGAAATGCGCTATGGTTTTATAAAAGTCTTGTGAATATTGCCTGTGTAAGACGGCACAGGGTGGTGATGTCCAGGCAGCTGGCGTTAATGGGTAGATTAATATCATTGCCAGAGTCATCTCTGTCAGCAATGAGTTATACTTCATTCAAAATGGTGACATCAGCTCGCAGGCAGTGAAGACAACAAAGTTTGCTTGGGACATCTTGAAATCCTTTAGATATGTTACCCTGACCTGTGCTTCTCTCCTTGTAAATAAAATGACTAAACTTACTTTTTTTATAATCTTCTTGCCCGTTTTAAAATAAAAAATAGCTGAGTCTATTTTAAGAGCCTTCATGTAGTCCCCCTTTCCATTTTGCACAATGAGGCACAAATGCAGCACATACAAATGTGACAGCATTTACAAAGTACAAAGCTCCAGCAAACACAAGACTATAATCCAGAATAACTTTGACTCTCCAGAGCAAATGGGAGCAATAAAAAAAGAAGGATGCTGGGCCCTGGGATCCTGAGGCAAAAAAGCCTCGCTGCTGACCATGAGCGAGAAGCAACAAAACCTCTCCACTGACCTTGAGCGAGAAGACCTTCCCGTCCTCTGCCCCACATCAGCATGAGCCACATTCAAAGACACCACAGATGGTAACATGCCCCTTGACCACAGCTCATAACCAAAAGACTACACCCTTTTGTGGTCACGATTTCAGTGGCCAACGCATTATCTCAGTTTGGGCTCTAGAGACCTCGTGAAAATCGCGCATGGTGACTGCAGCATGTAGGAGGAGGGTTCCTACACCCCATTTCTTCCCTAAGACACCCGCACTACGAAGAACTCTATAAAAGGCCAGAGTTTTATGCAAAAAAAAAAAAAAGGAAAAAAGTAAACATTTTGAAGAAGTGGTCTAATCACATTCAGTTCCTTCAGTGCTTGCTGGAATAATCATGATGAACTCTGTCAGTGTTAATGGGGGTGTTATAAGTATCTGTGTAGGACTGCCTCTGTAATTCAGCATTAATTAGCTGAATCATTATTTTAGAGTGTTACTGAATTATCTTATAATTACCACCTAACTTGGTGCTTGTAAATGAGGCAACAGAAGGAAATGGCAATTCTTTTAAATGTACTTAAAGTTAAGAAGGCATAATAAACACTCCATTCTGTCCTTTTTAGAAGCTTTTTTATCTTCTGCGAGATGTAAGGCTAGTACAACTGCTTTCATCTATGCCTTGTAGATTTATTACAATCATTATAACAAAGGGAAATGAATATTATTCAGGTTTATTACCCTATAGTATATCGTTATGAGCACRCAGGAAACCATGTTGCTTCTTTATCCACTGCCTATGAAGAGAAAGAAAAATCCTGCCTGGAAAAACAGAGTATTGTGATTAAAAAAAGATCATTTGATTCTCTTAATATAACTGTTTTGCTAATAACTTATCTGCTCTGATTCCCAACACAATCAGACCTAATTGTTGCTCACTAAGAAGCCTCATTACGGCTTGACTGGGAAGGTAGTTAGGAAATACCACGTACATTTTGTTGTCACAGATTCTGCTCTGGAAGTGCTAATTCTGCGGTACAAAGTCTATTGCACTAYATCCCCCTGCCTGAAATGTGCAGAAGCAAGGGGGAAGAAAGGGAGTATGTTTGTCACTGGGCATATCAGAAAAGCTTGTAACACCTGGCTGGTTCGGGTCCACACTCTTGGGATCAGCTTTGAATGCTCTGGACAAGACACTTTGCTTGGATAGTCCTATGTTCCCAAGAGGCTATTCAGTATAATTTTTTTTTTGCAGGTTTTTCTGACGGCGCAGACACATGCTTATAAAACCATAAAGAAGTGCATTAAGCAAATCTCTCCTTATTCTCAGGCTTTTACCGGAAAGTACTTTTCGTAACTTCTCTGCTCAGACTAAAAGACATTGTCCAGGTCAACAGATCTGAGGTCTGTTAGACCAAAGGGGAGTCAATGTTGTGCAACCAGTTGTACTAGCAACCAGACATTTCTTGCGTGCTTTAGTTTTTCAGGGTGTATTCAGAGATTTGCAGCAGGCAGTTACAGTCTGCATTCTCTTACTTTTACCACATGCTCCTTCTGCGGGAGTCACAACATACCTATAGCCTCCATTTTGCTAGTATTTTGCCGGCAGAGCTGAGGGCACGTTAGTACTTGACTCCTGCAGCAGCTAAGTGATTCTAAATATGAAACAAAAATCAATATGTATTTATATATATGAGGAATAGAGATACTCAAAAAATCTTTGTCGTGAACAGATTTTCAGCCTGACTATTCTCAAATACATTGCTTCCTCAACGCTAAATATTACATGCAGTTTGGAATAATGTAACAGTTTATTGTGGATGATTGCTGGTGGGATGTTACTGATACAATGAAGGTATGAAACACTAAATCACACTTTACTTTTATATCTATGAAAAAAGATTATTTTCATACCCTGGCATGTTTATTGCTTTGAGACCGAGCCTGTTATTTATTAGGGTTCACKCTGTAGTTCTTAGAAATGGCAGAATATTACTATTGTGATTGCTCTTCTCGCTAGAATCATGATGGTATTCACTCTTCACACAGAGCAGTTTAAATCATGGGAAGAATTCACAGCACGGTTAAACAATTTGGTGGCAAACGTAGCCCACAAACAACCACAACTTACGTGTAGTACGGTTTTACAGGTGACAGGAGAATGTTTTTCTTTCCGTAAGTTTCTCAACCCTCTTAGCCAAGGTCAATCGATTAAAAATGTGTGTCATAGCTGGTCTTCAAAAGCAGCTTTCTAAATAGACAGTAGTGGTCCATTATTATGAAATATAACAGTCCTCAAAACTAGAATATAAAACACTTTTATATGATGAAAATATGAACAATAGAAAATTTTTGGTTGGAAGGGACCTTGGGAGCTGAYCTAGCCCAACCTCCTTCTCACAGAAGGGCTAACTTTAAAGTTTTGTCAGGCATCTCAGGATCTCACGTAAGCAAATTTTGCTTASTTCCCAAACTTTCCAAAGCTCCACATGACAAAATGCAGCTCTTTGTTCAGCTTACATCCAAAACACCCCCAGTTTGGGTGCATTTAGATTTGTGACTCCTACCTGCACTGCTAGTATCAGCACAGAGAGCAGTTTTACATATTAGTAAGGCTGCCAACCGCCTTGAAGAGCCCACTTCCAATTGTGCATAACAGTTCCAAACGCTACAAAACGTTTCCACACTGAGTGAATTCTTTGCTTTGCTTTTGTTTTAAAAGACAGATTTCAGCTGAATTAGCTCAGGTGTTTCTAAGGAGCAGACTCAGGAACAAGCTTGCTGCTGAAAAACCTAGTGCCCTCCCATAACTTTGGAGCAAGGACAAGAAGCTGTGTCAAAGAACAGCTTCTCTGTGCGGTTTCYGTGCAGGTCCACCCACATTTGGTTAAAGGATGAGCCTTATAAAAATTGTGATTGAATCCGCTCAGTGTAGACTTGCTAGCCTTTAACAGATACTGCCTGTGAGGATGCCAGCCCCATGGGAGCATGTCTGAACCTCTCTCCACTTTTTTGGAGAGCAGACTCCAGCTGTGTGCCAGGGCAGGACTCGGGCACAAGCAAGGCATGTGCCAACCTGCACACCAGTCCCTGCTACCAAGGGGATGAAGGTCCGGTCACAGGGAGCAGCTGGGAGGTTGCTGTCACATGCACCATGGTTGCTGCAGGACGTGGACACCGAGTGGAGGATGACACCATGTGCCGGGGACAGAAAGGGGGTGGGAAGTGGCTGTGGCACAGAAAGGATGGAGTCTGGGACAGGAGCCCAGGGACCGCTGCTGGAGGATCCAGAATGAGCAAGGCATGCATGGGGAGGGTGGRGAGGCAAGGTAGGAGGTACTGAGCAAGGAGCACGTGCCGGGGGCTGGGACCTCGGTATCAAGCCTTGGACCAACCAAGTGGGGAGCGCATAAGGGCGCAACACAGAGAGGAAGCACGAAGACAGGAACGAGTTAGAAAAGACAAGGAAGGCAGAGTAATTTGCTCATAAGCTTCTACACGGTGCTCATCACTACCGGTCCTGAGTGCTTTACAAACATCAATGATTTCATTTTCACAGCACACTGTGAATTGAGGTGATACTATTAGCAACACTTTAAAATGGCAATCTAAAACCTGGGGAGATGTAGGTCCAAAGTTTCTACTATTCTTGGTGTCTGTTCTGAGTCACATATCTATTTTTCTCAGGGCATTTACCACTACATAACGTCTCAGGCATTCAAAGTTCATTAGAGATGTAGCTGCTCATATGTCTGAAAACCAGAAGCCGTGGTCAAGTGACTGTAAAATATGGAACACTGAATTAAGAATAAACTGTGAAAAAATTGGTTTAAGCAGCTACCCAATATCCTAATGGGACTCTTTGGCAGAGCCAGAATAAGAACCAGCTCCCGCAGTGCAACGCTCAGCTGAGGCTCCCTGTGCTCCAGACTTTCTAGTATGCCTTCACTTTCAGTTGGACGTCCTAGAAAAATCTATCATGGGCTGGTTTAGAAGAAGRAATTTGTCAAGAGAGAAGAATAATTTAAAAAGTTATGAGAAGSATAAGACGCAGGAAATGTTATTAAAATGTTGATGAACATGCTTAGTTTCCCCTGCTGCTACATCATCTCACTGTTTGGGCTGACTTGTGCCTCTAACTTACTCCAGGACAGGCACGACCCAGAGAGCTCTTAGTGACATCTTCCYTGCTCCCGTAAGCACAGACATTCAGCCGTCCAGAATAAATCTCCYGGGAGGTGTTTTTCTTCTCTAGCCCACAATTAAATGACTTCTTCTTTATGGCCTCTTCCTGTTTATGCATTCCTCCTCCCCAGTGATTGGGCTCGGTGGCTGAAGCGTCACGTATTTCTGCATGGAATGGCATCCTTCCTTCCCTCCCTCCTTAAAGTTACTCTCTTAACTTTTCTTCTGTGTATCTTAATTAGCACATTGCCAGCTTTAGGCGTCAGGACACTTTCTCCTACTTAAAGCGTCCTTAAAATACGGTCACGTTAACTTCGCACATTATAGAGTATAAAAACATTTAATGATGAAAGCTCTTTTTAAGGTTTATTCTGTTGAACTTGATGAGATTTTCAATACCCYGCTGCGTTAAATCTCCACGTACATAGACAAATGCAACAAGAGGTTTAAGAATGAAATAGTTCAGGCTACACAGTCGGCATCTCAATTTGTTTGATTAGGGAAACGGCCTTGCACCTGCCCTGATTTTAGCACTGGGAGGTTAACTCCAGTTTCGAGGCATTAGCTTGAATGCAAATAAAATATGTTTACTTAGTTAGGTTTGAACATGTGTTGCCTCAGTCGCCTGATAGCCTACATGATACCATGACATTTATAATTGTGTTGAGTCTTACTGTTGGGTTAAATCTTAATACTATAAGTTTTGGGGTATTTTTTGTGTGCAAACGCAAAAAAAAAAAAAAGAAAAAAAGATGCAGAAGTACAATATGTTTGAGTTCTCTTAGGTTCATCCTGAGCTCAGTTAAAATGATCATATTTACTTTTGGGTTTCTTATTAAGAATCTCATTTCAGGAAACATTTTACATCAATTTCACGCTCTTTCAGGCACGAAACTATTTGCCTGTGAGCTGGTGCCATGASCGCAAAATCCTTAATTTCTGATTTCTGATGATCGTTTTGTTGGGATTTACTCCAGCAGCCATCGCCCATCCCAGCACCCCGCTTTTGCCGAGCACRGGTGCCGTCAGCTTTTTGTAGCCCACCAGAAGCAAGCTCATGAAACACGCCCTGCCCAGTATTCACCTTACCCACGTAGCAAAACTCAAAGGATGGTTCCTCTAAAAAAGTTTGTCTGACAGATCCGCATACGTCATTTCTTGGCATCTATCTGTCAAATTATTTGGCAGTTCTCTCCATATGAATTGTAGCAGTTTAGTTGCAACAATTTCCAGATCAAAACTGTCAATCACTAGGCAATTCCCACAAGGACACGCAAAAGGACCTGACGGGGAAATCATCTAAAGCTGCAATAATCTAGAAGACGTGATAAAGAAAAAAAGCAAGATTTCCCAAATTATATGGACTGAAGTTCAATTACTGTTTTCCTCTGTACAATTTRAGACAGTGAGCTATCATAGCCACTAGATCCGGAGGCAAAAATCTAGAAAGTGAATTGCAATTCATCTATTTCCTTGGCATTCCCTCTCTTTCCAATTAAATATGCTTTTCTTTTCTTCTCCATTATTCTGAGGAGGCAGTAAACCTCAGTCTAAATGAGCATTTACATGAAAATCAGAGCTCTCCAAGGCATCCACTGAAACTCCTTTAATACAATATTTGCTTTAATTTGATTTTCTTTCTTGCCTGTGGGAGAGTTTCAATCACATTTGGTATGATTTATAATTGTTCGCCCCCTCCTCCTGCAGAGGTCATTCCCTTTCCTAAAACTGCATCATTTGACTAGAAAGAATTCCTTTTACAAGTAAACAGCTCAGCAATCAGTATTGTCCACAGATGATAGAGAGCACAGTCCAGTTTTTAATAGGGTGTCTCAAATGTCAAAAASCTCACTTTGATCTCCAAGAAATATAATCTGTTTACATCACCTGCAGCCTCTTGGTTGTCTCCTTCAGAAAGACTGCTTTCTTGGGCTCACTGAATAATCTCTTCTACTTTATTTTATGAAGAATCCAGCTTCATCATACATATTTCAAGCAATCTTTACCTTCCTGAATACAAGAAAATCAGGGACTCATATTCTGTGATTCTCATTTATTTATCTCTCCACTTCAAAACATAAAATCACATAGAAAGGGTTAGGATGCGAGCATCTTCTTAAAGATATTTAATCCTGCTTTCATGATATCGATCTCACTTTGTTTTATTAAAATAATCTGCCACATGCTATTGAAACTGTCTCTCAAAGAAACAAACACTTCTTTTAAAGAGGGCACGTTGAGRAAATGTATTGCTCGAAGTATAAAAAATAATATTTAGCATTGTATTTATACAGATATACTCAGTCTTCACCAAACATGGAATGATGTGCAACAAAATAAAAGCTAAAGTCAGTAGCAGAAAAGCAAAACTCCAATAATAATCAAAATAACTATTTTTTCTATTGCTAACCTATGCTACGACATGCCAAAGCACTACCACGCCTGATGGCATACTGAACCCAAAGTAAAAAAGTTTGTCTATCTAAAACACGTACACTGGGTCTGATTTTCCGTCCCCGCATCTATGTCCACGTTTTGTCACGTGTGCATGGTATTACAGAAACATATCATGAATTCATACATATATACAGTAAAGTAAGCATCTAGCCACGTCTGCACATGTATYTTCTGCTTAGCTATATATGTGTGGTTGTGTGCTCACTGATCAGACATATAACCGATAGAAAAACTAGGGTCCATATCTTACAGTCAATATATCCGCAGGATCTTTGGGTTTGAATTTTGTGAGATTCCTCTTTCTTGCAATCTGAAGCTCTTAACAAGTCATTATTTATCTCCTAAACCAATGGATTCCCCTATTCACCTATCTCAGCTTCAAGACTTAGAACTATGAGAAAACCCAGGTGATTTCTGCGTAGTTCTTTGGCTTCTTTTGGGGAACTYTGGGCTTTATTTTAGAAACAGTGTGCATTACCCAGCCTCAGGTCAGCTATTCCATCTGTGTTACTAGTTGGCTTAAAAACATCCCCTTCCCCACACTGCAAATGACAGCAGTTTTCCCAATTTTTTTTTTCTCTTCTTGCTCTTAACAGAATATCTTTAAAAGAACGATAACAAACTTTGCATGTGCGCATTGCATGATAAAAAGCAGTGCAGAGACAGCCGACCTGTCTCCAGAAACCAGATGAGGGACCAAAAATATGGTACCTCCTGAGTTAACATACCCTGTAAAATAAATTGATAGGCATTTCTGTAATGTATGTACTCTAACTTGTTTTACTTGCTYTTATAGTCCAGCTATAGTCCAGCCGTGCACAACGAATATATATATTTGCACATGGCTTCCAAGGGCCACGCCGTTTCAGCTGATCGTATTGTTTAAGACAAGGCAGAAAACCACAAAGAAAGCCTGCCAAGCRCTGAGACAGGGCAAGAGTTGCAGCCTCTCAGGCTTGAGAAGCTCACGTGAGGGGACATTCCCAAAGAAGGCGCAAACACATCACCAGTCAAAGATTTTCCTAACCAGAAATCCCCTGCACCACTCAGGAAATCCTGCCAGTGTGCAACAAAATGCCCGGAGCCATTGGCAACCTGAAGGGGTGAGCGAAAGCACTGCACGCCGTGCCAGAGACGCTATCTTCCCCCATGGTACTTGAGGAAAGGCTAAAACCGCTGTAGCCCCCTTCCTGGGGCTACGGCTTWTGGCAGGACCGCTCTAGCTGACAGGACTTATCAGTCACACTGCTGATCAGTAAACCGCTTGTTAGTCTCCGCAGGTAAAGAGTGAGAGACCCTGAAATACATCATCCCCAAATCAAAGCTGAGTATCAACAATACCACTGTCCGTACGCCACTCGGAAATGGACGCTCACAGGAGGCGGTGCCAGCTGACTTACACTGATATGGAGGGGAAAATCCAGAGAAGTGGTGTCTCCTGATTCTCTGGGCCACCCGTTTGGCTGGTCACTGCCTGTCCTCATAGTGCACCCCAAAACCTATTCCACTAGAGCGGTGGCATTTACCTTAAAACTTCCAGTCTAACTGAAACCCCACCAGTCTGCTCAGTATCACACTCCCAAAATGTTCCTTTGTTTTTTCATCATCCTAACGAAGTGATGTGTTCGCTGCCCTGAAAGCAGAAGGCACCCTAATGGGATCAATGCACAAACTTCGTTGCTCTGCGAGTATGCGTTGTTGCCTTACAGTAACTTCTGCTGTGCCTTCGATTGCCTTTATCAATGCCTTTGTCATCGCAAGCTTTTCCTGTGATGAGCAATATTTTGAACAGTGCTCATTTCAATCTGTAGGCATTAGCTGGGGGACAAATCTCCTGGTTTTTCTTATGGAAAACCCATTGTCCTTGAAAAGAAGATATCCATTCACCTGAACCATGGCTATGTCAGAATATTATTAACTTTAAATCCAACAAGCAAAAATAGCAGGGATGCACAGCAATAACTGGAATCATATTTAATATTACCTTCTAGCAAGCCCCGAAGTAACATAATTATGTGGCCACTGCTGCATCAAACAAGGAATAACCACTGAACACTTGAAGGCATACACTGTCATTTACAGATGCTCTTTGGATAAGATTTGTAACATGTAAGTCTGCAGCCTCCCTCTTCCCTTCAGCTATTACAGAGGTGCAGGGAGCTGGGAAAGCAGAGGCAAAGGAGGATGAGGGAGAGCCATTTCTCTGGTTTTGACAGACTCTCTTCTCTGTCACCTCCAACTAAGGTTTCTTTGAACTGCTCTCCCTAATGGTCCATAACAAGAGTGGAGTCATGTCTTATTCCTTACCAAGGTCACTGGGACACAGCCTCAAATGTTGGCTGTGAAGGCACCTGAAGAAACACCTTTCTCACTTCATGTGAATCATATAACATTACCTTTCCACCTGAGGATCGATATATCTTTGCCAATCCTTTCCCACCTTCATGGAAATAAACTTTCAGTATGACAGTTGTGAATGATTGCCCCTAAGGTGATATTCAAAAACTCCTGTCAGTCTCTTCCCACCAAACCATACCCCTGAAGCCCCGGACCCAGACTGAGCTAACAGGAAATTATCAAAGGGATGCTTCAAATGAAGGACATTTCTGCTGTCTTCTTTCTCCAGTTCCACTTCTATTCCATTTTGACCACTACTGTTCTCAACTCTCCACCTCCCTAGGGCAGTGGTCACACGCTGCAGAAATCTCAGCCACCCTGTACTTAGAGCTCTATCTCACCATTGACTCTCTACCTGCTGCAGGTGAAGGGGTCTCATAGGGAAAGGGACCAGCTCAAGACTGCGGAGATCCTCCTGCTCTCCCAGCCAGGATGTTGAGCCCCCCATATCAACATTGACACTGGCCCTGTTTTAGTTCAGTGACCCGTAAAAACGGAGTCTCTCCCCTCTTGAAGGAGTGCTCCAAGTCCCCCATTTCATTGGTCAGATTTCCCAAAGACTTGTGGTACCTCCCGAAGTATTGCTACCCACCTTAGTAGATACCACTACTAAAATGTCCACAAAGACCCAAACGGAAAAAGAAAATGACAGGCTTTTGTTGGTGTGCTTCAAGTCTTTGATACGGCTGGGATGGATGGATGAGTCTCCCTCTGTGCCGCACTACCATTAATGAGGAGATACCACTGTCCTCCACACCCACGTTCATTGTCGTCTTCATTTTGTCTTTGCAGCCTAAATTGTAGTCATAATGGTCATTACTGGTATGAAAACCATCCTGCCAAGTTTCATGTACTCTATAAAGGTCACAGATACCCATTAATTTATACCACATTTGCTTTTTGTTCTTAATTGCCCAATCACTTTCCACATTTTATATATATGTTTTCTGGGTTATGTGACACCAGATTATTCGTCTCTGTCCATCAAAAGGAAATGTCTTCTCCATACCGCCCTGAGTATTTGAAGTTCTCATATCAATCTGGATTACCTGCAATCCCTCCATCTCACTCTTCAATTTACAGATTATCAAACTAGATGGGGCAATTTTGAACTCGGTATCTTTTTCGTACATAAGGCAGGAGGTTGCATCATCTCTTCTATGAAGCATTCCAGTAATCTCTGGATTCAGAAATTTCTTGCCCATGTCAATTTGTCTCTTTGATTAGTCTTCTTTTTTATTTTAATCAGAACTGGCATGGGGAAGTACCTTAGGCTGTTTTGACCCATTATACCTCCAGTCCTAGAGATCATCTTTTTGGCACATTTGATTCAAATGGATCAATTAAAGGGGACACTTTGCCATTCCTTGACATAAACTCCTCACTTTTGGTCCCATCCCCTATTTTAGTTCCCAAGAGTCACGGCACCATTAGAATACTTTTTTTTTCTGTAATCAAACTGTGATAATTCTTTTTAAAATGGTGCAATTATCTACTCTCTTCTGGTTTCACCTTAGCACGCTCAGTGAGTCATAGACCTTTACATCTACTGCATCTACGCCCACTGACGATCAACAAGAAGCGACAGTCTCTGGGACTCATTTGCTCTCCACAATGGGTTTACAAGGAAGCACCTGCTTATAACTAGACACCCTTCAGTATAAGCTCTGAAATAAAAATGCACACATGGAGTGTACTGCCTAGTTGATTTATTCATTTGTTTATGATTCCCCGTCAAAGAAGGTCTAATTCTTTCTCTCCTGACAGTGTAAATCATGTTACAATCACTATTGTTACAATTATATAGAAGTAGTATAAATACTGCAAATCCAGCTCAGCATCCCTAGTTCCTTAAACAATCCTGTGCTTCCCTTCACTATTCCTATGCATTCCTCTTACGGAAAAGAGTAATGCTCAGGACTTGAAAAGTGAAGCTCGTCTGCAGGACTAGCATCGTGGTGACAGGAGTCTTTTCCCTAGAACACAACCAAAGGAACCAGATTAAAAAAGATCAGTACCTCATGTTACATTTAGGAGTAGCCATGTCTTCTGTGCCGCTGTTGAACACAAAAGATTTCTGATAGGCTCATTTTTTCAATTTTAAGTCATGCATAGGGGACATAACTGAACTATGCCGGGAGAAATTCTTGTTTGCTAAACCCTCTATCATTCCTGCCCTGGCTGAACTTTGACTCTTAAACAAACAAGATTTCCTTTGAGTCCTGGCTGATCTTCCTTTAGAAATCTTGAGAGGGTACATAATTTCTACTCTGTGACTGTCTAGCCAGAGCTGAGAATGGAATGCAAAATAAATAAATAAAGAAAAAACGTTTGAAATTACTTTTATTTGGCCATGTTCCTGCCTTTTTTGTGTTTGCTTTCCATGTATCTAAGAAGGAATGAATTTTGTTGTCGGAATTACTCATTGTCCGGGTTTCGGCTGGGGTAGAGTTAACTTTCTTCCTACTAGCTGGTATAGTGCTGTGCTTGGGATTTAGGATAGAATAATGTTGATCACACAGGGATGTTTTCGTTACTGCTGAGCAGTGCTTACACAGAGCCAAGGCCATTTCTGCTTCTCACCCCACCCCACCAGCGAGCAGGCTGGGGGTGCACAAGAAGTTGGGGGGGGACACGGCTGGGACAGCTGACCCCAACTGACCAGAGGGATGTCCCACACCATATGGCGTCATGTTCAGCATATAGAGCTGGGGGAAAAACTGGCTGAGGGTCCAGTTCTCGGGAACTGGCTGGGCATTGGTCAGCGCGTGGTGGGCAATTGCATCGTGGCATCACTTATTCTGTATATTCTTTTATCATTATTATTTTCCCTTTCTTTTCTTATTAAATTGACTTTATCTCAGCCCACGAGTTTTACCTTTTTTTTTTTTTGATTCTCTCCCCCATCCTACTGGGGGGGAGTGAGCAAACGGCTGTGTGGTGTTTAGCTGCCTGCCGGGTTAAACCACAACACTCATGAAAAGCAGAGTTCAAAGTGGTGAGCACATGAACAGCATACACAGAAGCCAAAATGTAAATGTGCATGTACAAGAATTCATGCCAGAAATTCTTGCACATTCATGGAATGTGACTCTTCTGACCAGGCTCAAGCAGGCAAGGTAATGTCAATCTTTAGAGGCTGCTGCTAATCCATATGGTAAAAAGCCCCGACAATATGGGTTTTCTAAATTCATTTCAATAATGAATACATTCAAACAGACCACGGCGCGTTTTCCTTCGCCAGACACCAACCGAATGTGTTTTAACTATACATCATTCATGCTCACGCAGCAATCTTGGGAAGGCAACGGCTGAAAAGGAAATCTGGTCCTGTGATAAAAGGCAGCAAGCTGGGATTTGGGAAGTACCGAGCTTTGTCATAGCCTTCTTAGGGGACCTGAGATAAATCCTGCAATCTCTTTGTTCCTCCGCTCCCTGTCTATAAAGCAGCGATAATGCTTCCATTCTTTCCAGAGCTTGGAAGAAATATGTCTGCGTGGTACTTGGACGCTACAGGCACCAGGATTGTACAAGCACTGATACACTGACAGCATCGTTTTTGGAAACCAAGCTAAGCGACTGTCACTTACGCTTACACCAAAAGAGAATAAACCATAGCCAGGCAACTAGGTTGGTAAGGTTATCTACTCTCACTGGGGAATCATATCTGCATATGTTTGGGGCCATTAGGGACAAACCCATCCAAAGTATCAAAATTTCTGCCACTCCTGGCTTGTGGGCCAAGTATCGGCGAGCACAGTGGGAAAATTTTGGAATGCATGACCTTTGGTTACCAGATATTTAGTCTAGGCCAGAGAAACTCTGGTGTGACCTTCATTTTCAAAGCCAGGACACTTTCTCAGCATACTGACTTATGGTTCCTTGTGGCAAATATATTCCTTTCCTAAGCAAACCTGCGTAAATCAACATGCATCCAACAAAGACCAACTCTCCATGTCGTGCAAGATCAACTGCCCAGCTTGGGCCCAGGTGGCACACTGAATGAGCTCCTCAAGCTGGACCATAGCCTACATAGGAAGCAGGTATTTAATGTATGAAAAAAATCAACAGACTACATCTGTTTAGGAAAGCAGTGCAACTTCCACCAAAATCAATAGATTTTTTTTTTCCTTTTCTGTCTTGGCATGTGCTAAATTAAGACTTTTCCTGAGCAGTCTCTTAACTCAGCTTCATAGCACCACTCTCTTCAGTCTCTTCTTCACTGTACGCTTCGGGGAGAGCCCATCCGAAATCTCTCTTTTCCAGGAAATAAAGATTTAGAAAACAAAGGTCTTTCAAGTCTCAAAATGAACGTGATCATGCAGGTTAATACCAAACCGTCTCTCATTGCATAATATCTGAGAGCAGGTAATTTCAGGATTATAGAAGAATCTGGAAAATTACATAAGAATTCCCCTTTTGCTGTAGGAGCTTTAAAGCTGCACCTTTATTCAATCAGGAAGGTAATTTCCTCTATACAGCAAGCTTCAAATTCTACTTATGACCTTGGTGTCATGACAATTTTGGTACTAACTTGTTCCACACTAAGTATTGCTACTAGAACTGTGAATAACAATAAAAATTAACTAGGCTATAGAGTGATTAAATAATTTCCTCCAATTTGCATTTGATATGTTTATTAAGTGCTGGAGGGTGTTCTTTGCTCACTTATTTTTACTGCTGTTAAAAATTATGTCTGGATTTTTGGCATAGGTGCAGTACTATTATGGTTACTACAAAATTTTAATCAGATTACGGTATGAGTTACCATTTGATACTGTAAAAATGCCAGTAGGTAGTAGATAAATATTAAGATACAATTAGCTGCCACTACCTTTTATTGTTTGGAATTAATTAATAATGAGGTAAGTCTACATTCTGTGGCGATGACAATTTTTTTAATGTTCCATTTTTTTACGAATTACATTTTCTTACAAGCAATAGTGCAAGTAGTAAATGAGAGAAGTTGACTATAAACAACGTAAATATTAATATGGCAATATTAAAGCTACAAAAAATACAAAGTACTGCCTATGTCTTATTCCTTGTGCTTCATTTGCCTTACCATAGTCAACGAGACCTATTACAACAAGTAATTCTCACTGAGACGTTTTCATTTTGAACCGGATGAAACTATCGGTGCTAATCATCAATAAAAACTGTGATTTTAAACGTATTGGAAATCTGTGTTTTCAAATGCATGTCTTGGCCCTTTACACAAGCAAGCGGTTGCTAATGCCAATGTGCATTAGAAATGCAATTGTACTATACTTAGATGTGGTTCAACCACAGTTATAACATGGGCCATTAAGGAGCATTAAAAAAAGAGGAAAAAAAAAAGATAGAAAAGAAAGAATCCAGGTTAAAAGGGAACATGTTCTGTTGCTCAGCTAAAAGATTCATCTATAATTAGAAAACAGAATTATTCAAAATTAGACTAAATAGATAAAATACTGATATCTCAGAGAACATAAGCATACCATATAGGAAACATGCTTACTTACATTTTCCCAGGGCTTGTAAAGAATTCTAAAGACTTTCAGGAAATTAGCTTTAACACAATTAACTGGTGAGTCGGAGAAGGCTGTGGACTCCTCTCTCGGAAGACTCTCACCTGTTGGACAGGGAAAGTAAACTCTCATCTGTCATCCCCAACGTTTTCCCAGTGTCTTCCCGAAATGCAACTCCTCCCAACCAGCTATAAATCTCGAATAATCAAACCCACATGAGCCAAATGGCATAAAAATTAAATCTACGGTGAATAATATCTGGTAAAGGAATAATGTATGTGACCATGTGATTGCCTGCTTTCCTGGGTTGGAGCTGGGGAGAAGTGGGAAATGCCCAGCTGCCTTAGTTGGAACCGACTCAAAACTTCATCCGCTTTGGTTCAGTTCTCAAAATAGGGCACATGACCTCTAAGTAAGACAGTACAGTAGGCTGCTTTTACACTACATCGCTGCTCCTGCAGCCCCTAATACCCATTCGCTCACTTTACCGAGCATGGGAGGAGGTAAAATTTGACACTTGCCGAGTTTCAGCGTTATCTGGTTTTGTAACACATTATCCATAGCGAATTTACCACTGCCTTTAGGAACAGAGATGACATCTGCTGCAGGGTGGCTTACACTTGTCTGTCTGCTGTTTTCAGTGTCATGTGTCTGACATGAGTTAACCTCTTATAAAATCTAATGTGAGGGAAGAGAATTGCTCATCGGAGGTGTCCGTGCTGCTCCTCTTGACCTACTTGGAAAACTACGACTCGAGTCTTTGCGGTTTCCCCCATCGCGACACAGCTGCAGAAGGCAGTAACGGGACCACTTTTAACGGAATTTGAAATGTGCTATATATACATTTGTATCCCTTTGAATAGCATTATTTCCAAACCTTGCAAAGCCCATTTGTTATTTTATCAAGCCCACTATTGGTCCCTTTTTTTCATGGAATTGGCATAATGAGAAAAGATAGCCTTCTCTCTTCACAGATAAAGATCCAAATTGCGTTTTATAATCTGACGATTATGTAGTTTGATTTTTTAAATAAAACAGATAATCTCCCTTCGTCGTTCAAGATGAGATCTTAGTTGTTAGTGACAGCTGTTAAAATGCTGCTAAAAATAGATATAGTGTCAACCACTAAAAAGCTAAGTGCTCCTGTGAACCACAAGCAGAAAACAAATGAGGTTTCTACTGAATTTGTGGAAAATCTGTGAGCATCTTGAATGTACTGGGAAAGGTGCTTTATTCTTCCAGCAGCCATCTCTGTATGTAACACAAGGGGGGGGGGGGGGAATAAAACATTTGGTATTAAGACAGAAGACAGATAACATTCCCTCAGTTTTATTTTCTCTCTCCTTTTTGTTCTTAAAAAAAAAAGAGATGATGCAACACAAAGACTGAGGCTACCTCCAGGCATTTCAGATGCCTTTTTCATTTACACCTTTGCCCTGCAAAAAAAAAGAGAATAGCAGGAAGAGTAAGACAAAAGAAGTGCAACCAATCAGCCAAATACACCGTTACTATAAATTAACATAAAATAGTTGTGCTCGGTACAGCAGTTATTGATAGATCAGCCAGCGTGCTTGGGTGCTTTTTGCACGACTCCGATTTGCCGGGTTACTTGCAGAGTTGCATGGAACTTTCCTCTGCCTTGGAACTGCAGCCTCCAACCCATCTGCGGTAGCTCTGCTCGATTAATAAATTAGCTGTATTCCAAACCAGATGTATGACACGAAATGAGTAAAAAGAGAGAGAACAGAATTGTTCACATTCGATGTTATAATACATCTCAGTAGGTTCCTCCTTTTTAGCTACATTATGGCTAAAAATAGAGCAGTAGTGTAGGCACAGTGAAATATGATTTGCTTCCAATAATATAGCAAACTAATTGTGAAATTAAGCTATTGAATGTGCCGTTATCTCCAGGCCTGGCCTTACCAGCACTTTATGCTTCCCTGTTTAACATTTATCAAGTTACCTACAAACTTTGACGGATGCAAACAACAGCTGATAAAATATTCGCCTTTTCCAAGGCCCCAATCCTAGAGGCTTCGGCACAGGTAAAATTCCCTGTGAGCAGACCTTTTACATGCTTAAAGACTTCATTGAGGGTATTAAAATAGGGCCAACTTTCTCCTCCCTCCAATGCCTAAATTTTTCCTTAAGATGTTTAAATGAAGAGACATTTAATGCCCTGAACTTAAAAATAATCAGTTTTAAAAGATCTTCGCCACAAGTGAAATATTAATTTAAGACCAGTATCGATGTCAGCGCCGATTTTTTTTTCTTTTAACGTCTGAAATCAGGTGGGGTTTGCTCCGCCGCAGGAGCACCGCGGGGACGCGCCCGCTCCCCGGCGTTACCCCGGGAGGGCGAGGGCAGCCCAGGGGGGCAGAGAGGGGCCCGGCTCCCCCCGTCTGGCAGGAGCGGGGAGGGGGGCGCAGGAAGGCGCAGGCCCAGCGGGGGGGGGGGCCGGGGGGGAGGCAGGCTCTTCCCCACATCCCCTCCAGGGGCACCCCGCTCCCCGCAGCCCGCCCGGGGCCGGAGCGGGGGGGGGGCTCCGCCGCCACCGCCGCCGCCAGGGCCGGGAGAGACGCTCCGCCTGGGGAAGGGCGCGGGGAGACACTCCTCCTCCCCCGCCGCCCGCCCTGCCTCCCTGCCGCCCGCCCTCCTTCCCTTCCTCCGGCGGCTCCGCGAACCAGGAACCGCGGCGGCGGCGGCGGCGGCGGGCTCCGTGCGTGAGAAACC